>JAOUWY010000002.1:14353329-14368313 GCA_025728095.1 Prietella phreatophila | reverse complement strand
CAGGGTGTACCCTGCCTTGTGCCCGATGACTCCTGGGATAGGCTCCAGGTTCCCCGCGACCCTGAAGAAGGATTAAGTGGTTGAAGATGAGATGAGATGAATATAGTAATCATTTGTCTAAGAAAAGGAGGCGCTTGCAGAAAAACCAAGGTGTATTATCATACTGAAGGACATATTTTGCTAGTCTCCCAGGGGTCCACACTGAACAGTGG
The DNA here is from genome assembly GCA_025728095.1 of Prietella phreatophila. NCBI lineage: Eukaryota > Metazoa > Chordata > Actinopteri > Siluriformes > Ictaluridae > Prietella > Prietella phreatophila. Next base: position 14,368,101 of record JAOUWY010000002.1, on the reverse strand, counting down.
GTGGATGGGAGGAAACCGCTGAAAGAGATCTGTGAGCTGGAGAGCCTGGTAACATAGCATTTACATACAGTAACACCCACTGTAATGTAGTTATGTGAATATAATGTAGTGTGCTCTGAAATCCACTGTAGTGTGCTCTGAAATCCACTTTACTGGAATAGGAAAAGAGTGTATAAGCACTTTACACATATGCTGATACATACAGTACAGCCTTGAAAGGTCAAACACTCCAGTAGTTTTCTTACTAAATATTCATCTATTGGAAATATATTGCTGTGAGTACAAATAATACATACTCTCGTTTGCAAGCATCAGATGGTCAGATGGTCTTTAACTACTCTGTTGCTATAACAGAATCTCTAAATTCACAGCCATCGCTTCACTTTTTAGATATCGTTCCTAAATCAATAGCCCCAATAATACTACTGCCTGCCTTCTGGCCCACCAGGAGCATTAGCATGACAGCTCTTTAAATCCACCCACCTAATTAAAGCCATACATTTATCCAGCCAATGTGTATAAATAATCACTTACAGTAAATATTCACCAGCTTATTATCTAATTGACTATCGAAAAATGAAAATTTGTGTTGCCAATTTTAATCCCCAAGCTTTTCCAAAAATGTTGGCCTTTCTCCAGCTGCGACTCATAGATTTTGACAGGGCAGGACAACATTAATAACAATATAGACTAAACTAAATTAAGCTGAAAGGCTATCACACTTAATTTATATCAAGTGATCTAGTGAATTATTAGAGTAACCCAATAATGAGCATTTGAATGTTGACAACATAAAGTCATCCAGCATACATGCAGTCTAGCAGATCATTTTGAGCAGTTTTAGACATACATTTTTGCTACATTGTTTGATACAGCAGGTGTGTTTCCGTTCTCCGGTGAGGTGGTTACTGAAAAAGTAATATCATTAACTAGGGTTACCTTGTTTCAGCAAAACTACATTTCAAAAACCACAAAAAGACCTGAAACTAGACCTGAAAATTTGACCCTTGGAGAATGAAGCTACATTTTAAATCTTTTTCTCAGACAGTGAATGGCAAATCCCTCTTTCCCTCTCCCAATCTATGTAACATATGGAAATAGTTTGCTACCCCCCACAGACACCATGTCTGCACTTACTGGACACTTTAACTTTGTGGAAATGTATTAAATTCTGATTTTAAAAAAAGAGAGAAGAGATCATTTAAAACATGTTTTCTTCAGCATTTCTTTGCATGTTTTGAATGAGGACTTCATGAATATTAACATTCGTTGAATGGCTTTTATATGGTTGGACTTTTCCCCACCTGTCCCTGTGAATTATTCTGTCTCTATATGATGGCAGAGCAGCAGTTTATCTTTAGTGCACATGATATATTTCCAGGACAGGGGAGCGATTTAGAAACTGATCACAAAGGTGACCAGGCATGTCTGAGAGACAGATGAAAGAGACTCGTCAGGTTGCTCATCCCCTTGAAGTGTCCCTGTTCTCTTTTTGGCACAGCACCCGAGCCGAAGTCTTAATATCTCGCCTGTATTGCGATATTACATTACAGCAGTCTCTGAACAACTCAAGATCAATAAAGTGACAGAGGGCTCTATGTCCATTTCTAGATATAATTATTTGATTATTCAGGAGACAGTGTTATACAAGCAAAACTGGTTTAAACATGGCCTAAGAGTGGGTCTCCAAGCTCTTTTATGCAGTATCATACAAAAGATAACTCATATTCAACTAATTAAACAGAATTATCTTTTAAGTTCATATGGCAGAACTTGCCCTCCCTCCTATAAAGATGGCCCTGAAATTTCCGAAACATATAGATCTTTAAGAGACTTCTGCTTCCTTTACCACAGTCCAACCCAGAAAATGCAAATCCAGTCTTAAGTACCATGTTCCTATCATAGTGAAGGCCTGTTAATCAGATATCTTGATTATACAGGTTAGAGTAATGAGTTTGTCTTGTTTAGAAATGTACACTAGAGCCACATATATCTACTGTATGTATTCTGGCTCTGTAGCTGTTGAATACATAGGCTGATACATAACAGATTTCACTTATTAGCACATTAAGTAGAGATTTAGCAGTGCTATGCTGACATGCCCTACTTACTGAATATGTCCATGTCCACTTATTCACAGGTTCCTCAACCTAGATCAAAGTATTAGTCTGAAGACAAGCACATTTTGATGTATTTTTAACAACTAATGGTAGGGTCTGGTGAAAGTCAGGGGATGACAGGGGCTATAAATAGAAAGGGCAAGGTAATGAATACTTCCTTGACATCACTGTCAAAATGCTAATGGGGATAACGCTATTTTGAGGGGACAGCCAATTTAAACTGTTACACAAGCTGTACACTCACTACTTTAGATTGTAGCAAAGTGTCGTGTTGTCACATGAAAAGATATAATCAAATATTTACAAAAATGTGAGGGGTGCACTTACTTTTGTGAGATACCGTATTTTGAAGAAGAAAAAAAACAGTGCTGCAAGGAGATTTGCAAATTGGTTGTTGAAAGAAAAAGAAATCTGTATAATTTGTGTAACTGTATAATCACTCAGTTCTTTAATCTCACTCTCTCTTTTTATTCCTCCCATTGGCCTAATTGATGCAATGTCACCTTGACATCTCATCTCTTTCTTCTTTTTAATGAATGGCTAAACAGGCAAATCAGCAGCCAGACAGTTATTCTTCAGCTCCAGCCACGCATTTAAAGCCAGTCTGTTCCCTTTCTCATTATGGGCTTGGGTTGCAACCACCAACTTCTGCATGTCTGGCTGAGCAAGAGAAAAAGGAGAGACAAATACTTATAGAATTGAAATAGATGGAATTCACTTTTCTATCAGCAGAATTGTTTTTTAGCCTGGAACAGATCATGCCACATGCCTTGAGAGAGCGAAGGAGACTGGTCTCTCAGGTCCAGCTCTTATTATCATGCAGAGGCCCTCCTCACCAAGGCAATCTGTCTAACAGCCTACTCAGAGGGCTGACAGCCAGGCCACCACAACACTTTCATCCAACAATGTTGTTCACCTCAGATATCATACTCAGCTCCATGGCTGACAGTGTAAATAATGTATGTGTGATAAAATGACTGTAAGCAATGACATGTAAAATAGAATTAATATTGAGGCAGATGACCTGTAAATACTGAACGTCCTTCTCCAGACCATTCTCATGATCCGAATTTGAGTCTCTCGCATCCATTTTAGTTTGGCAAATACTGAACATCCAAAAATGTTAAATATCTATTTAGATTATACTCTTACTATACCTGAAAAGAACACTACAAAGGAATAAAAGGAAAAGGAATAAACCTGGTGGAGAATAAGAGAAAGAAACATTCTGTAGAGAAAATAATCTGTAGAATCAACAGATTTAGAGATGCAGCTAACCCAGTTTGGCAATAAGAAAAGGAGCGACAGCAAAACTTTTCATGTGTCTTTCAGTATAGGAAAATTGCCCCAGGGTCTGTGCAAATCAATTTGACACAAAAGGACTGAGGACCCAGAGACAGAGGCGCTGAAATACAACGTATTGATATTGGATTTGAGATGGCCTGTGCATCAGCACATTTTTTGGGGAAGCTTGCAGAAGTAAAGCTGAGGATGGGATGAGAGCCCACAGCAAGCCTGTACTTAGCACAAGGATAGAGATTGTTAAGGGGTTTGCACTTATATAACTTTTTACTCAACAAAGACAAAAATACACTGACTAATGGGTCCTTCAAGTCCAAACTCAGTGGCCCCTCATGCATAAGATATGTACCTGTATCATCTTTTCAAAGCACATAATAAAGGTTAATGAAATATTCACTTTTCCCTATCAAACTAGTTGTTTTTAGTTGTTAAAATAAAGAATAAATCTTGCATAATATTGTAATGTATGTTTTCTGTATATGTTTCTGAACCATGAAAAATTGACAGAACGCCCCATATGGACTATCCTTGGCTCACTCACAGGCCTGCGGTGAGGAAACGGCATGAAGGCACATCATGAGGAGGCAAAGAAATTCTGTGACGACAGTGTGGAAATCCATCCGCTCCTCCTTCTCTTTTTTCCTCCTCCACATTCTTTCCAGAAATCATTTCCTGGCTCAACTGCAGTCATTCTGATGACACCATGTACATCCCAAACCACCTACTACCTTACCAAATTATGTCAAAATAATAAGAAAGACTGGGCTGGTGTTCACCATTTAGAATTTTTCTTAATACATGCAAATTATTCCAATTCCTTTCCAAAAGGAAAACGTTTTGTGATTAATTGCTAATAGTAATGGTTAATTTATTGATTTGTTTGTTTTCTGTTGTAAATAAACTCAACACATCAGAAACATGTTTTTATATAGGTCATATTATACCTATATAGTTACTACTTACCCATCCCTATTTATGTCTGCCACAACCTTCATTTGCTCATGCACTCATTGTAACATTCTGTTTTGTTTACTGAACATGTCTGTGCAAACAAATACTGTTGTTTAAACAATATAATTTATTGCAAATATTCAGAAATGTCAGGTAAATCTTTTAGGAGGTGGGGGCACGGTTAGTGGTTAGTGGTTAGCCGCACACCTCTAGGATTGGGGGTTTGATTCCCACCGTGGCCCTGTGTGTGTGGAGTTTGCATGTTCTCCCCGTCCTGCACTCCAGTTTCCTCCCCCAGTCCAAATACATGCATGGTAGGCTTATTGGCATATCCAAAATGTCCGTAGTGTGTGAATGAGTATGTGATTGTGCCCTGCGATGGATTGGCACCCTGTCCAGGGTGTACCCCGCCTTGTGCCCGATGCTTGTTGGGATAGACTCCAGGTTTCCCCGTGACCCTGAAGGAAGGATAAGCGGTATAGAAGATGGATGGATGGATGGATTTTCTAGGGGAGCATACACATTTCAAGCATATGTATGACATTCCTACTGAAGTGACATAAATGAAATACTTCAACTGGAAGAGTAGCATTTGACACCCTCAATTAACTTCATCTAAGACATTAATCATACATTAACATTAATCATAATAGTAGAAAAGATAAACATGCATAAACCAAGTTAGGTATTTTTAGGACTAACTGATAAAATTGCTTTGCACTAGCAGGGACATTGTTTTTTCTATGGAGGCAGCACTATAATGGATGTTGCAGATTGCTTTAATTTTATGTTGTCACTATGCTAACTTCAGTCATAATTTAACATTGTTTAATATGCAACCATTTAGACAAACCACTGTAAGTGACACTGTACGTAGTCAGGTTAATTTTTCTTATAAGTTATAGGATACATTAATTGTTGTTTTTTTCTTCAGTTTTTTTATGGAATGTATCCAACAGTACATTTTTAAAAATTGAGGGTTTTTTTTTATACAAAACTTGTATAGTTCTTTGACTCTAAAAAATACTGGGTTATTTTTTCTACCCAAGTGCCAGGTTGAGCCTTTTGGGTCATTTTATTGGGTTATTGTCTCAGTCTTGGGTAGTTTTTGGTTAGTTTTATGTTACCCAACCGCTGTGTTAGTGGATAGTGCTGTGTCATTTCCACTAACAGCTGAAGCAATGCAATCCTCCGACGCCTGAGCCCAGCTCCTTGGGTCAAACCAACTCACCATGGACTGTTTGAATTCGCCTCAGGTAGAGGTAGCGGTTTTCACGAACAGACTTCAATTTGTTTGGAGAAGGTTTGTATCAATATATTTATCCATAAAACCATTATTGTACACTAGAAAAAGCTAAAATGTGGAAAACCATCCTTTGGGCTGAAAAACAACCCATTTGCTGAGTTAAAATGAACAACACATCTTGATGGGTTAATTTAGCCCAAAATAAGTTTTGTCCTATATTTACCCAGCTGTTGGAAGTGTGTTGCAAACCCATGCCGTTTCCCCACATCTGTGATGCCCCTGAAAGCTTCAAATGCCTCAAAGATAACCTTTCTCTCTTCAAAGTCCTATTTCTTCGTTCTGAGAGGACCATTTTTTCAGTTGTTCAATAATAAGACTTTGCCTTTTTTGTTTAACCTGTTCGTCTTTTCCCACCATGTTTAACCATTTTCTTTCAAGTTTTTTCAGAATTAGACTTGGGAATGGTTTCCGATGTTCTGGGTGGTGGAAAATAGATTCAATTATTTCAAGTGACTGGTCTAGAACTGCTTTTAGTGGCAGCTAGTGATAAACCGCTGCTTCGGTTGTGGCCTGCTATTGACCCAGCACTGCAACTCTGCTTTCAGTGGCTAAATGTGGCTGGTCGGTAACATAAGATGCTGAAAATCCTCACGCCAAGACAATGTTGTGGTTAAAGAGGTGGATTTCAAACTCTGGATCCTTGTTTCATGTTCAGAAAGGTTCAGAGAGAGAGAGAGAGAGAGAGAGAGAGAGAGAGAGACAGAGAGAGAGAGAGAGACACAGAGAGACACAGAGAGAGATAGAGAAAGAGAGAGAGACAGAGCGAGAGAGAAAGAGAGAGACAGACAGACTGAATAGATTATGTATGCGCTTGATTTAAAAGGGTGTACATTGTGATCAGAGTGCAAGAAGTCACACAGAAAGAGCCACACCATTCCACCGCCAACAATACTGAGTGATCGTGTGAGAGAGGGGGGAGACAACATCAAAACAAGCCAGTTTAACAAAACTCTTTAGCCTTATGAACCCCTAAAAGAAAATGTCTTTAAAAGAAACGCTACTTAAGAAAATGCCTGACTAAAGAAATCGGTTTTCAGCCTAGCTAGTCCTGAACACTAATTGGAAGAAAAACGTTCTGCCCCAGCAGTGGTTTTCATTATTCTAGGCACTGATAAAGCCCTGAACCTTTTGATTGAAGCAGACGTGGTGGATCATAATGAGACCAAACGTTCAGGTACTGTTGGGCTAGACCATTCAGTGTTTATAGGTCATTAGTAGTAACAATAGTAGTTGCAATAGTAGTTATAATAGTCCAGATTAAAATTAGGGTTAATAAAAACATTAACTATTTTTTCTGAACCATGCAACAACAGCATATTTATTTGTTTAGCAATGTTTCTGAGATGAAAGAAAGCAGTATTGGTTATGTTATCTCCACACTTCAACTATCAAGAAAAGGACAGATAGATGCAAGTGCAGGTTTTCTGGTGGCAGACAAATGAAAGGGCTAGGAAATACTCTGTGAGGCAAGCTAATGGTCAGGCAATCAGCAAATCAGCACAAACTAGACAAGACTAAATGAGTAAATGTGTAGCAGGCTATGGTCAAACACTAATCAAGACAACCAGATTCTAAAAGCTTGGAATCACCACAGACACAATTCTGGAACAAGACTTCTCAACATACTGGAATGCTGAGAGTTCGGGTTAAAGGAAGTACTGTGATTGTGAAACTCTCTATTTCTTGTTCCATCATCCTGTCTATAGTAATAACTGAGCTGGGTTGTCAAATGAATTCTGACAAGTCTGAAGTCTGACAAGTGCAAAATGAAGAAAGCAAAATCTAGTCAATATGTTTCAACTATGTTTCAACTTCAATTTTAGTTTATCTTCACACAGGCATATAGTGGATATAAAAAGTCTACACACCCCTGTAAAAAAAAATTGTGAAACCAAAACATGAAATCAAGTAAAATCAAGTCAGATGGTGACCTTTTTCCATCTTTAATAGCAACTAAACAAAACTCAAGTGAAAACAAATAGAACAAAAGTATTTTCAAAACATTATTGTAGATGTACTGTACCATGGAACACTGTTAAAGCCATCATCAAAAGTTGAGAAAATGTGGCACTACAGTGCATGTCTAAAGAGGTGGCACGGTTGACACAGGCCACCCCCCCACCCCCTGGCCCCGAAATCAGCAACGGTGCACCACCACATAAATAGAAAATGGACAAATATTAGTTTATAGGTTCTTCCTGTTGTTTCAAAGATTAAAGGCACAACCACTTTTCCCAAATAGGCTACAATCAGGTGGTAAACACTGAAATGTGGGGTTTGAGAACGTTAACTCGGCTATTTAGTAGCCAAGAAAACAACCACAGAATACAGATTGTGTTGTCCTATCCATGCAAATCAATTAATCAGTACAAAATAACTGGCTCTTGTGCAGTGCCACTTTTCAATAATACCATCTGTACTGGGGCACCGGGCACTTCAAAAGAACCCAGACATTGTGCCCAATGTTTTCTAAGCCAGGATTTTTTCTGATAGAATTTACTGATTTCTCAGGCCCCAAAACAAATACTACCCTATAATTATAAGCCTGTATTCCAAACAGGATCAGATCATAATATCATATTAAATCATCCATTGTAGGAAACTGAATGATAGTATTACTGTCTCTTACCCAGTCAATCAGGCACCTCTATAGCTTTTTTCTTTTAAGACATCAGTGATATAGCCAAAAAAACGCAGCTGACATTGTTGCTGTTAACCTATCTGTGGCACACCCAGGCCTGATCTCCACTACAACACCATGTATCAAAGTTATATGCACTCACCTGACATTATATTAGGAACACCTACATACCTGATGATTCATGGAATTATGTAATCAGCCAATCATGTGGCAGCTGCACAATGCGTATAATTATGCAGATACAGTTCAAGAGCTTCAGTTAATGTTCACATGAAACAGAAAAGGAATGTTTCACATTCCAAACACACCATTCCGTGCAAAGTCTAGAGACTGTTGTGTTTTGAAATTCTCAGATCAGCAATTTATGAAATACTCAAACCAGCCTACCAGCATCCACGCCACGCTCAGCCACAGAGATGCACTTATTATTCATTCCGATGTTTGATGTGAATATTAACTGAAGCTCTTGTCCTGTATCTGCATGATTTCATGCACTGTACTGCTCTCACATGATTGACTGATTAGAACCGCATGAATGTGCAGGTGTACAGGTGTTCCTAATAAAGTGGACGATATTTAATTCCCTAGAATCCTAAAACAAAATATGCGTTGCTTCCTATAGTTATTCCAACGAGAAGCGCAATATTCTCCAGCGTTATTTCCGCCTCGTGGTAAGACATGCTGAAGAGCAGAAGACATGTGATTTTATAGCCCTCTCGGGACTGGATTACTACGCTATGCTCGTTTGAATGTTATGGCTTGTAAAAACCCTCCGCAGATTCGCTTATCTTTAAATAAATTCCCTGCGGCGTAACCTACTATTTTTAACATACTGTTTAGTCCGCTGGGATTTGCTGTGTATGCGAGGCGCTGGAGATGCGCCCCCTTGCGTCCGGGTGCTGGAAGCGACCGAGCCAACTTTCTCCCCCTCCTCTCTGGAGCTGTGTAGTAGTATCGGAATGCGTCTCCTCCGCCACTGGTGATGCCCTTGTCGGCGGGTCTCGCGTGGTTATCGGTTGTTGCATAGAAGCCGAATTTCCCCCCTGGAGGATGAGCAGCACAGAGATTGATGTGTTGGAACAGGCGAGCTGTCGTCCCGAATCTGCCAAGAGCACGAAGAGCTCGCACCTACCGTCCAAAGCATCTCCAAGAGAGGGTTACAGGCACGCGCCGCAAGTGGCGGCCAACGGCGTGCACGACATCGAGGACCGCATTTTACGCATGACGGGTTACTACGGTTACTACCCTGGATATTCCAGCCACAGAAGTAAGTAACATACGGGAAATCATAAAGCTGCTCGAGCTGAGTTCTGCGCTTGGCAGGTCGTGCTGCTGTTAATAAGACTGGCATTGCTTCGCAACGCACTTGTATGATGGCACTGATGGCAAAAGAGTGCACTGGGGCATTCAGGATGGACCATTTAATTTACATTTGTGTACACTGATGCTCATAGTGTATAGATGTGTGTGGGTTTTCCCCTTAAATATGATGGATTCCAGATCCACATTGCACCAGATGGTGTGCACTGGGGGTAGGAAGCACGAGCCATAACTTCCTGCTAAACTTTGGATGCAACACAAATGATGTACTCTAGAACATAGGATTTCCCAACCCTGCTCCTGGAGTACACCATGTTCTACACATTTTCTATACGCAGGAAAAATACAAAAATATGCAGGAGTCCAAGAGCAGTGTTGGTACTCTGTGCTCTAGAACAGTGGTCAGGGGTTTGTGATATTTTAAAATTATTTATAAAGTGGTAGAAATCCCACTATTATAAATATATGTTTATAATATTCATATGTTATATTTATTACTGAGTATTATTACTCTAGTAGCATATTCGACCGGTCCCTTGAATGAAACAGGTTTAATCCAAACGTCAATAACTCAAGAACAAGTCTATAAATATTTTCAACTTGTCATTGTGTTCTGTTGATGGAATGTTCAGGTGTAGAAAGCTCTATGGGTCAAATAAATAGACAAAAAATATTACTGTAGCCTCCATATCTTACTAATCTGTCCCAGGGGGTCTGTGGGATTTATTTTATAGTCAATGTGGTGCAAAAAGTTTGAGCACCCATTGCTCTAGAGTACCAGAATAGCATCCCTTCTCCTATCCATTCATCTCCATCATCATCAACGCCATGGTGTATTTCATTATTTGATGTGAAAAACAGTCATTCTTACTGCAGAGTTTTCATCTCCACTTGTGTGAAATGCACTCCGGGATGTTGTGTTCTGTAGATTTACTGTTTAGTAATCCAACACGTACTGCTCTGTGTTCACCCCATTTGCTACACTGCTTAAGTGCTTATCGGCACTATAATTAAAACATTCCCAACTGACAAAATAACACAGGGCCAGGAGGAGGGTCAGAACGCCCTTGCACTGCAGGTGTCTTCGGACATTGCTGGAATTCTGTAATTGCTGCTGTGACAGCATTTATAGAGGAAAGAAACTGCATTTCTTATATTTTATACAGTACCTCTTGAGCGTTTTATTACAAGCTGCGTTCTGAGAAGGGAAAAGATTTTTTAAAAACTGTACCAAGATGCTTATATTTACATACCTTATAATTATTGCAGTTCATTACAATCATACTTTTATTTGAGTGGTCATAGTTGAGTGCCTTTGGGTCTTTTTATTTTGAAATTACACCCACTTATCATAGCTGTTAAAGTCTGAGTCGGCAGTTACATAAATAACAGAGAAAGTGTGAATGGCTGAGAATGGTATGGTTTGAATTGGAAACAAAGAGTTACTGTAAATATACAAATCTACATCATTTTTTTTTTACTCTGGACCAAACTTAGCATCAAGTCAATACATGGATTCATGTCAACTGAAAAACAAAGATATTCCTTACTACTTATAAGTCTACATTTTATTGTCAGAATTAGCATATTGTAATTATACCATGGCAAATTGCATAGCAATATGCAATTTATTAAACCAACTGGGGTAAATGTGACGTGTGTCACGTCACAGAGGTAAGAACAGATGCAAATGCAGAATCCAAGTTTAACGTTTTATTGAAATACAAACAAAGCATAAAACAAGACTTACAGAACCAGGACTAGAATGATGTGAGACAGAAGGATAAACCAAAACAAGGACAATGTGCAGTGTAGAATGTAACTGTTTATACATAAGTGCTAATGAATCATGTGACCTGTGACCATGTGACCTGGTGCAGTGGCTGATGGGAAACATAGTTTTAGTCGCTGTTCCCTTATTACATGACAGTGTCAGTTGAAAATATTGTAGGCCTAAATTGATTTGGCCAAACTAAAATGTATTGAATAATACCAGTGCCATGATTTACCAAAATAATCACAGTACATTTTTATGGACATAGAAGAATTTAGAATAATCAGAGAGAATTATAAAAAAAAATGCCTGTACATTTATATACAGACTGATATTAGCCTGAAAAGCTGGGTCTGGATTGGATTGGATCTCACATATTTTATTTAATCCATTGATATATTTCTGCCATGTGTGTTAATGAATGACAAAAACAAATATCTTGCACATGGGTATTGGGTAACACTTGGCTGGTGTTTTACTGAAGGTGGAAAAAATAGGATTGGTGAATCTAGTGTATTTTTCTCTCATGTATATTTGACAAAAATATTATTCATGAAAGAAGCATCTTTCTGATTCTGATTTAGCCCTCCGAGTAAGAAATAACTGGAACATATTACACGTATTAACCAACTAACTTTATACTGAAATGACCCTGATATATTCTGGAAATAAGCTGTCCATCCATCCATTTTCCGTACTGCTGATCATACACAGAGTCATGGGGGAGCCTGGAGCCTATCCCAGTGAACTCAGGGCACAAGGCAGGGATTCTATCCTATCATTGGGAGTTTGTGAGTTTGAATCCTCAGAATGCCACAGCCATCTGTGACCAGCAGCCAAGAGAGCAAAATTGGCCGTGTTCTCTGGTGGGAAGGATGGCATTGCTCTTTCCCCTGTCAATCACCCAGCCAACTGTGGGTGTCTGTGAGTTAATGTACTAAGAAAAGGGCCAATAGCTCTTTCCATTGAGTGTGTTAAGCAGCCTGGGGATGCAGTATGAGCTGCAGTTTGAGAAAAATTGCAGTTCTCATGTCTCAGAGGGATCATGTATTATCCTTCACCCTCCCCTGCTGGTAACACTCGTATGCTAGGGGTGAGCAGAATTGGCAGGTGACCAAATTAGAGAGAAAATGAGGGGCGTGGAATTCAAACCTTTAAAGGTTCTTTGGTTGTCACGCTGAGGAAACTGTTAAAGATTCTATGCAAAACTCTACAACAGAATGTTTTCCTATCACTCTTACCCTTAGCTATCAAACAAACCATTAAAGAACCATTGAAGAACCCTTTTTCAAAGCATGCACTCAGGATTTTCCTAAGTTGATTTCTCTCACACATTGCAAGGAAATTGTACAGCTGTAATTGGTTCAGGAAAAGAGTTTCAGAGAGATTTAATTCCCCATAAAGTGATTAGATATATTTGGATATGATTTAAGCATTTTGGCCAAGTATTGGGAGTGCAGAGTCAGCCCCATCACAACACTCATATCTTCAGCTTTCCTGAGACCTCCTCTCTTGGTGGGCTATTTTTATCCACAAGCCTAATGGGACGCTATACAACCGGAGAGGCGCTGTTAGCTGCAGACTCACTGAGTATAGAGATAGAGCAGGCTGCTGATTCGAATACTTGACCCCACGACCATCAGACCATGTGTGTAGAATTATTGACTGTGAACTTTGAAGAGTAGCCAAGTTTGGGAGTGGAAAGATGAAATTCCAGCATTTTGTGGACACCATGCACTCTGCTGTAGTGTGATATTATGTCTGTATGTAGTGTGATACCTCCGTTATAAACACTATTTATGTTTTCAGGAAAAATACTTGGAAATGGAGTAGACATGTTGCATGGCATGTGTTCAGCTGATCATAAGTTTTTATTTTGTCTTGTTAGGATGGCAATATATGGCCTAATGTTAAACTACTATATACATTGTGTGTAGTGTATGTATGACCAGTGTGTTTCTCATTCTTTTCTTCTTTCTGCTGCTGAATTGTGTATTTACAATACATCTTGCATTATGAACTCCTAGGGGAGAGACATTGTTTAGAAAAGCTTCTTCCTATACTTGTATTTTTAACCCCTTTCAAAAGAAGTACGCTGTGTTACATTTCCATACTGCCCCCTTCTGGCTACTTAACATATCTGCCAGCATTCTGGCACTGAGAGATTGAGGGAGTGGAAAGTGTTGTGACTGCTGGCGCCATGACTGCAAATCTACTTACACTGATTACTATGCCAGTAACAACCAGCCACAGAGGCATTTTTTAAATAGCTTTTCTAAGGCCTTAATGGTCTTGCTGTATTACATGGAGGTGTGAGGTGGCAAATTAATCATCCAGAGCCAGGAATTTTCAAACTATTACACATTTTATACTTGTAGACTGATATGTGTCATTAATTTTAGTGACTGACTTTAGGGCATACTTAATAATGAGACATTCTAATGAAACAGTATATTTATAAATACAATTAATGCAACAGTACAGCTACATGCTTGGAAAAGACTGGAACAAAAAGTTGCTCAGCCTCAGTCAATTAATAGTGTAATGAGAGGTGTATCACAAGAGTCTGTCGAAACAGTATCGCAGTATTATATAATATGATAGTAACACTAGATTTCTGTCATCATGGTGTACTACTTTGCCTCATCCACATGGTGTCACCCTCCTCATTTTTAACATATATATACATTTCTATAGTTTACAGTTTGCTTTACTTTGAAACGATTAACTGATCTTAATTTCTTTCTGTAATAAACACATCTTAATTTTGCCTATCTCAGATCTCAAAATCTCAGATGCTTCTAGACCACAAGAGAAAAAAAAAGAACAATTTTATGTCCAAGCTGAGACTGCTCATGAAAAGACGTGCTTAAATATCTATGCAAATCACTCATCGCCTCCACGCTTGGAGGTCTTTTATGAGGTCTTAGTTGAATAAGTGGATATGAAGTGTGTAAAACACTTTCAGTGTGTGGGTGTTGCCTCCATTTTTTCATATCTCTCCGCTCACTCCTTCTTTCATTTCCTAAAGCGCTGAGTATTAGAGACATACAAAAGACAGGCAAGGTGTGTAGACAATAGAGGAGCAACATAACACTGATCTAAATGACAAAGGCCTTATAGCAGCAGTGTATCAGGGTAGAAGGCCAGGGCTTGTCCGTTGCTATGAGAGGGGGAAAGAAGGGGTGCATTTGGAATCATAGTCTGTGACGTGACTGCAGGTCAGCAGGCCTCTCTGGGCAAGTCTCTCTGTGTGTGTTGGATGGATGGTGGGATGGATGGTGCTAGGTAGACTTATAAAAAGGTGGTGATCATGTGATCTCAGGTGGGATGTCAATTAGAAGACAGAAAAGACACT
>JAOUWY010000002.1:14328788-14339263 GCA_025728095.1 Prietella phreatophila | reverse complement strand
ATTATATGGTGAATAGGTAGCACAAGTCTCATGTTGAGATTGTAGTGGTGTTGCTTCATGACCCTGTGGAGCTATTTTTGACATAAGCTTGGACTGTGCCAAGTAGGCAATTTTTAACAGTACCTGACATTAATGCTTCACCTGCAGATAACTGACACTGCAAGGTATTGATCAGTACATCCTTCTCAAGCTCAGAGAGACACCAGGGACAGATGCAGCTTAATCGGTATTAAAGTCCGGAAAAACTCAATGGGTTCAATTTTAGGTTTCTTTTTTTTGATTGATTTCCCATAGTATCTTTTAACTCCATGAAAATGGCATATTGTCTGTACAAATAGTGTTAAAATTAGAAATGTCAGAATGTCAAAATCTGGAGCAAGTTGATATTTGATAACATTGTGTAATCCGTAGGAGATGAAGGTTCGGACTCCCGCATCGAGACTCCGGCCAGTGAGATGAGTGGCGAAGTCACCGCATATCAGACCTGTGTCAATGCAGCTCTGAAGGTTATAGGCGGCCTGCTAGTGGTCCTGTGTGTGTCCTCGTCCTGGGTGGGCACCACTCAGGTGGTCCAGTGGACATTTAAGTCCTTCTCTTGCCCTTTCTTCATCTCCTGGTTTAGCACGAATTGGAACATCCTCTTCTTTCCTCTCTACTACTCTGGCCATGTGGCCATCACAAGGGAAAAGCAGACACCCATTCAGAAATTCAGGTAAGTTTATCAAAACTATATGCCCTGGGAGTGCGAATCAAAGGAGCAAAAAAGAAAGAAATTTGGCAATTTTATGGAATTCAAGCAAGAACCCACAGGCAGTATTCTGATTTTGCTTTCAGTTGCTTCAAATTCCCATGAATTATAAGATAAGTATAATGCAAAGTTATGTCTCTCTCTCTCTCTCTCTCTCTCGCTCTCTCTCTCTCTCTCTCTCTCTCTCTCTCTCTCTCTCTCTCTCTCTCTCTCTCTCTAAAATATTTCCATATTGAATTAAATAATTATTGTAATGCTTAAAACATAATCTTGTTTACTCTACATGTATGTTCTTTAGATGATATAATAATTTATGGTAAGACTTTATATAAAGAGTACATATGCTGGGTCTTCATACCATTATGGCTCAACTGTTTGAGACTTTTATTTTTATCATTAGAAATCTTGTGTCCATGAAGTGTCCATCTGCCATCTTACCTTTTGGAATGTGTATATATTGTGTCTGCCTCTTATAGGAGCATGGAATTGAATGTTCTTCAATGTTCTTCAAGTACTAGTGCTTCATTTGCATCCAGAACTATTATGAAACATCATTCCAATACAAGTGAACTCTTAAGAATCTCATACATCAACCCTAAAGAATGGTTTTAATGCCCTTACACTAACAAAGTAATCAAATCTGCATTATATGGTGCTGCACACCCATTAAATATTTTTGGCAACAACTCACTAGTCAATTATTCCTCCTCCTGAACCACCGCACCCTATCTACTTGGAGACACAGCAGAAATTAATATCACTTACAAAAGCAGCAGAGTACTTCTTACACCATAGCCAAGAAAACTAGCCTAAGGAATTGGAAATCAAAGAATACCATCAGTCTCACTCACTGGAAAATGTAAATATTGACTTTATATGAATGGGAAAACTGTCTGCCATAATGGCCACTAAATTCAATTCTGTCTGGATACAACTCATGTACTTACCTCAGTGACCCCCTCAGGTTACTACTACACCAAGAACAACCAAGTCACCCTATACACACACACACACACACACACACACACACACACCAGATGCAGGTGGTATAGGTTGTAATTACTATTAACATTACTTTGCATGATTATTATTATTATTATTATTATTATTATTTGTGTTTCTTTTTGTTCTTCTGTTTTGTCTTACATCTGTTGCACTTCTTGCTTTGTGTTTTCTTAGTGTTGGCTTTCATGTTAGCATTAGTTTGTAGTCTCCCTCTTTACCTGACCTCATTACTTTGTGAAGCATTTAATAACACTAACAAATCCTTAATGGTTAGTATTCTGTATACCTTTGTAGACACTTATAAAAGATTTATGCAATGCTTATGAATATGTTATAAGACCCTTCAAATAAAGTGCTACATGACTCATGTTGAAAGATTAATTACACAATTCTGTTGGTTACTGTAATTAATTTTCTGTTCTATGTTCTCAAAATGACACATTTCCCAAGAAGCCAAGACAATTTTCTCAGCCGTTAAAGGAGAGTACAGGTTCATAGGTCATAAAATCAAGAATTAGGACCGACGTCATTTTTTCTTTAACGTCTTCAGCAGTTTTAGTAGAATATGCAAATGAGAACACATATTGTCTCATTTGCATATTTTATTCTATTTTTAATAGAAAATAGTAATAAAAGATTTTCTTGGTGTATGTTTTATGTATGTAAGTTGATGTATGTGAGTTTCTTGAAAAAAAAATAAAAATAGGCCTATAAGGGTGGGGGCCTGGCCTTAACAAGCGAAAATAAGTGTTTTTTTAATGATTTTTTTTAATGATTTTTTTTTATGATATAAGAATTCAAACTTGTGTTTTATTGTGTAGGGAGTGCAGTCGATTGTTTGGGGAAGAAGGAATGACGCTGAGGCTATTTCTAAAGAGAACGGCACCTTTCTCCATCTTATGGACTCTGACTAACTATCTGTATGTGCTGGCATTGAGGAAGCTTACAGCCACCGATGTTTCAGCACTCTATTGCTGCCACAAGGCATTTGTCTTCCTCCTGTCCTGGATCGTCCTCAAAGACCGCTTCATGGGTGTGCGGGTCTGTATCTTTAATACCTCTCTAACCAACAGCAATGAATGTGTGGAGATACAGTACACTAACCTGCAACATACAAATGCACAGGAAGCTACCACACCAAATAGCAATTTCAAAATGTACGAGCCAGATTAAAAGTTATGCTTTTTTGTGAAAAAAGAAAAGAAAAGAAAAGGAAAAAAGATAGTTATACCAATCTCACAAATCAGATTTAAACCTGTCTTGTTTAAAAAATAAATGATAATAACTGCATTTTTTTTACCATGAAAAAGCCATCTGACTGACACTGTAAACGACTAGCCACAGACGTTTCCTGAAACTTGTCAGAAGTTTATTCAGAATTTTTTTTTTTTTATCAATTCAGTAAGTATATCTCGCTCTGAAAAGCTCATTGTGGCACAGTGTCACAAAGTTGTCTTGAGACTTGAAGATTTATCAATTCCATTCCTTTTTAAGTAAAGGTCAGGCTGTATAAGTCAAACAACAATTTCTCCACGGACCTTTTGAAACCTATACAACATTTTGCAGTTTGCAAGCTGTGTGCAGACATACTACAGTATATTATCAGAGAACCAACCAGACTTAATCAGAAGATATACCGATATAATAAACCTCCACTTTTCACAGTTCAGAAACAAACACTACAACCGGCATACAATAGATGTAAAGTAATAAAGATTTTAAAATCTAAATCTAAATAAAGACAACAGATTAAAATGTACATACAAATCTACATACAAAATAATAGAGGAACCAGCAGGACAAACTGTTTTATACAAATTTATGTGAGCTATTATTGACAAAATGAGATTGGATAGTCTGCTCAATATCTCCAATTTCATGTGATTCAACCTGCACCTCTTAAACTGACTTAAAGAACAGATAAGCAGCAATGTTCTAAAACATCAGTTTAGTCTAAGGTCCCGTGTAGACCCCTAGCTCCAACATGCCTTATTCCACAGCTATCGCTGGCCTGCAGTGTACAGGAGGTGTATTGATGACATTACAGGATGGCTGAGAATTAGAAGTTGCTTGGCACATATATAATTTTAATTTAATGTTTAAGAAATGTGTAATCACATTTTAACCACTTTTACCCATGGTCATTGATGTGCAACAGTTTAATCTGAAAAGCGTAATGGAAAATATCTTATTCAAGGTCAAATTAATATTCTATTGTGCAGGTGCAGTGAATTAAATTGGGACTTTCTCCAGCGATCATGAATGTTTTAAGTATTTCAGATTGCCATGCATGTAAATGTAGTGAGCATTCTTCTGAACATTCCACTTATTTTCAATCCTTAGATTGTAGCTGCCATTATGGCCATCACAGGTATTGTCATGATGGCCTATGCTGATGGCTTCCATGGAGACTCAATCATAGGTGTGGCTTTAGCCGTAGGCTCGGCCTCCACCTCAGCACTCTACAAGGTTAGTGCAGTTAGCAATAATGCTCTTTTATTCATAACAGCTTCTTTTAGTTAGTGTCCTGCCATCTCTCTGCCTCCAGGTTCTGTTTAAGATGTTCCTGGGCAGTTCCAATTTGGGAGAAGTCGCCCACTTCTTCTCCACCATGGGCTTCTTCAACCTGATCTTCATCTCTTGCGTGCCCCTCATCCTCTACTTCACGAGGGTGGAGCACTGGGGCTCGCTGTCCTCTTTACCGTGGGGTTATCTGTGCGGCGTGGCTGGCCTGTGGCTGGGTGAGTAAACACAACCATTTAAAACCTACAGATAAATGCAAAGTTTGCATCCCAAAACCCCCAGCATTCCGAATGGAGGAAAAATTTCAGTTTACAATTTCTTTATTTTTATTTAAGAAATTATATGCCCCAACAAACAAATAAATGTAAAAACATTACAAATTAAATGTGGATATTAAATGTGTCATGCAACTAGACAAGAATCCAAATTGTAAGGAAAAACAGAAAAAATATTTTGCCAAAAAAGTTTTGTCATGATCATCTCATTCTCCAGAGCAGATCTGAAGAAGGTGACGTATGAAATCTAACTGAAGGCTGTTTTATTATTCCATCCAAACAGCCTTCTGAAGACACTAGAGAATCAGAAATGCGTTTTGTATGTGGCAGAGCACAGTGCTGTCCTCCTGCACTAGGGTCGGAATTAATTGGGTTGAACACAGCCGATTATTTCTCAAATCTATTAGTGTATTAGCATTTTCCATAACTGATGGATGAATACTGAAATGACGTGATTATCTCTACTAGTAATTAAATTGGTTTATGAAGTTTGGAGCTGCTTTTTTCTTGATATAGCTCAACTGATTTTTAATAGTACATTTTTAATAGTCTAATTATTCGAGAATATCCTCTGGGTTCTCTAGTTTCTTCCAAAAACCTGAAGGTAGGTGCTACATGAAACCACTATGTGTAAACTAGTGTGTGAATGTGTTTGCATAGAGAGCCATCCAGGGTTTATTCCCGCCTCACACCCAGTGCTCCCAGGATTGGCTCCAGATCCACCACAGCCCTGACTAGGATAAAGCTGGATGGTTAAATGGAGATGGATAAATGGATAAAAATAAATAAATAAATAAATCAGAAATGGAAATGCAAACTGTTCTGCTAATATACACTGTATAGCCTGTATGTGGATGCCTGAAAGTCACTTCCCCCAAACACTTGCCACAAAGTTAGAAGCACACAGTAAAAGAATGTCTTTGTTATGCTGTAGCTTTACAGTTTCCCTTCACTGGAGCTAAGAGGCCCAAACATGTTCCAGCATGGCAATGCCCCGTGCACAGTGAGCTCTATGAAGACATGGTTTGGTTTGCCAAAGCTAGAGTAGAAGAACTCAGGTGGCCTGCACAGAGCCTCACTAGTAATATCTTAACATACTCAATTATTTTTTGTCTTCTTTATTTTGTCGTGCAAACTTTTGCACTCGGCTATAACAAAAACCTATGACATGTCCATGTTTTAAAAACCTAAACAAATTGAGGAATATCATCACTGGCCCATATATTGAATTTGCTGAGGACAAAATTAAACACTAGTAAACTTTTATAGAGTGCTGGAAATGCTTTGTAGGCAAGAAATTCTGGGTTTATATCATCGAATTACACTCTGAAGTAGCATTTCATCACCTCAGCTATCCGATATCTGATGTGTCAGCAGGTGTAGGCCTGATAGTAAGAGATACACTTGTTTACTGTCTTTTAAAACTGAAGTAGAACACTTATTCTCTGAGGAGCGGGCAGTATCGATTATTTTCTCCCCACATTTAGAGTTCCCATTGAAAGGAGGTGTCACAAATTATTTTCTCTCCCTCGCTCTCCCACTGTGTGTGCTGTTTTACAGTATTCAACATCCTGGTAAATGTAGGTGTGGTTCTCACCTACCCCATCCTCATATCGATCGGGACTTTACTCAGCGTTCCAGGGAATGCAGGTTTGTGTGCTCTCATTGAATTTCAAACACATTCAGTGTCATTTAGTTGTCAGGAACTTTCAGTAACTGACAATTTTCTCTCTCTCGCTCTCTCTCTCTCTCTCTCTCGCTCTCTCTCTCTCTCTCTCTCTCTCTCGTGCTCTCTCTCTCTCTCTCTCTCTCTCTCTCTCTCTCTCTCTCTCTCTCTCTCTCACACACACACACGCTCCTGAGCAGGATGTCTCAAGTGATTAGCGTTTTTATCTTCCATGCTCCCCAACCCTCTCTACTGCTAAAAGCATCCAAACCATTACACAGCAAATTTGCCAGCCTCCCACAGCATCTCTCCTTCCTTAAGATACCAGAGAGAGAAACTCGATCAGCAAAGTGTATCCTGACCAGCAGCAATGCTCATCATAAAAAATTTTAAAAAGCACAATCTGTTGCCAAGCAACACTAAATGCTTGACGAAGGTACTTGTCTGTAAAAGCAGCTAGCCAAGGTCAGTAGGTTAATTCAGGCTCGGCTTTTTAGAACGCTAACATGACCCCTGAATTCTTTTTTCTGGATGCAGCACTGAGATCAAGTGTGTGTGTTTTTTCATCTGTGCTTGATCACTGCTATGGTGCAATTGTACGTTTTTACATTCTCCTGCTTCAGGGAGCCAGTGGAGCTGAAATTCATCTCCAGGAACCTCATTTACTACAGTCATTAGCCAACTGGGCAGGAAATCTTCGTAATCCAGTCATTACTCAAGTTCCAGGAATTGCTTATGTTAATCATTTCAACTTGTGCAAATATTATGCTTAGGATTTAGAGACTTGGTATTAGCCTTTAATGCTATGTTTGAGTTGTACTTGTTTTTTAGTTGTGTGATTTTGGAAGAGTGCCTTCGGGTTGAGTTGCTGAATCGAATGAATTGAATGAATGTTTTGGGAGCTGTTTTTCTGTCAAGGCCAATGAATTATGACAGCATAAGAACAGAGGTAGAATTTAAATGGGTGTGATTCCTGTGCTGTAGTTGGACATGGCTCTGCGGGTTCATTAAACGATTTCAACTATTTTAACTCTTAAAAGGAGTATTTAAGATAGGAATGTAACCAAATATGAATCCATTATTCAGATAATGTGTTCTAAGCAGATACAAATACAGATATGTATAAATAGGAGGCACACGATTCGTGTTTTTGTTTGTTTTGTCAGAAAGGTTGACTAGAGGTTTGCGTCAGAGTTCCACAGGAAGCAAAAAGAAAATCATGTGAGCAGTAGGTTTTAACTTTCATGCAGTCACAAATAAGCAGTCATGCACTTGTGGTGGTTTAAATGAGGCTACTAGTTGCTTTATATTTTGCGAAATTTTGCGAAACTACATTTGTGAGGATCAGAGCCAGAATTCATAGATCATGCTGAAAGTACTGGCATTTCTATCTCTGGCTTTTTTTGCCCAGAGTTTTCCACTAATGCATTAATTAAAAAAGAGAAAACAAACAAACCCCTTCCAGTTTAGGATATGAGAACTAAAGAAACAGATACAGATACTGGTATTGTGTTACACCCCTGATTTTTTGGCATCTAAGAGAAAATGAAAAGCAGTTGAAGTTACTGATATGCCACTATTAATTATCCTCAGTAAGAGGACGAGTAGAATACCAAAATGTACAAGTGCATTAAAAAATCAAATCCTTCCTCACTATTCTTCTGCTTTCCGACATTCTTCTCTGTAGCTATTGATGTGCTGAAGCACGAGGTGATCTTTAGCGTGGTGCGTCTGGCCGCAACCTGCATCATCTGCGTGGGCTTCCTGTTGCTGCTGCTGCCTGAGGAGTGGGACACGGTCACGCTGCGCTTCCTTGCCACACTCGCTGACAAGAAGTCAGAGGAGCACGGAGAGGAGCTGACAGAGTCCAGCATCAACATGCGCAGCCGTAGCAGAGCTAACGGTGCCATCTCGATTCCCTTGGCATGACCTATGACCTCTAGACTTTGGCCCTAGTGCTGAAAAGTGCTAGAGATCCGCCATGAGGCAGTGCCTGAGTCATAGGTACTTTGGGTGGATGAGTAGAGATTCTTGAAGAAAGAAAGTAGAGATAAAGGAGAACTGGGATCATAACATGCTGTGACAACAGATGCAATATCAACTGTGTGGAAAGTGGGCGGAGCTGAAAATCTGAGGATCATAGCATCACTTCTCGCTCCTTTAAGTGAGATGACAGGGGAGCATTTTACAGACTGTGCTGAGGGGGAACAATCTCCCTTTATAAAAGAGAGATTTATTTACTGTATTTGTTTTTCATGCTGGGATTTCTCGTTATCGGGAGGACATTTTCTTTAGGGAGATGAACTTTCTTGATTAATGGAGTAAATAGCCTTTTCTGTTTGCACGCCTTCATCCCAGCTATGCCTGCTGAACCCTCACATGGACTGTATTCTGTGAATATAGACTTAATCAGAGCCAATTTGGCTCACTATATTAAAATGCATGTGTCTGAGAGAGAAGCGTATATAATACAAATGTTATTTACATTGTATCTGATGGTATTATACTGTACATAAGAAGGGGGAATATATTATCCTATATATGAACAAGGCTCTCATTTCTTCTTACACTGAAATTAAAATTGAAAATCTGCCTCCAAATGTTTATTTTTGGCAAATGTTCCGAGTCTCACTATCTTTCTGCAGAATAATGTATCACTGTGACAGTTATAATCATTTGGCAGTGAGCGGAAGCACAAAATGCTCTGAACTTGAGCAACATTTCTAATCTGTTCTTTCTCACCAGTCATATTATTTTATGTGGCTTACCACTAACAGGTATGTATTGGTTTTGGGTTGTTGTTGTTGTTGTTTTTTTCATCCCTCCTCAGGACCTTAACTTGTATAGCTCATTTGAAAAAGGAGACATATTTGCCTTTGGGTATACATATTTTGAGAAATACAAATGTCAGATGAATAACAACAGCTCATGCACTATTAAAGATAATAATAATATTCCAATGACATTCTTGTGATGGTAGACGTGAATCGATGGTACTTCATCAAACTAATGTAGTTGTCTTTACTTTGCGTGAAAGAGAAGGGATATAAGCTTTATAAGCTTCTATCTAACTTTTTCTTCTTTTTGTTTTTTGTAAAATTTTGTTTCTCTAACACATACATTTAGGCTGTAGGTAAAGTGTACATTCTGTGCATACATTTGTTTTGAGTGATTGGTGTCGATGCCCCGTTAAGTTAAAACGAAGCAGAGAATAGTGTCTAGCAGTAAATAGTTTTCTTTATTTCTCTGCTAATCACTAAACTATTTCAGTCTCATTACAGTCATCCTGGCACTTGGAAAGAGCACAGCATGAACCCACCCACTGTAAAGAAGGAGGACTCGCATAATTTTGTTACGCCACACAAATACAGGGCATTTAGAGAGCTTTTTTTTTTTTTTTTTTTTTTTTTTTTTTACAGATTGAGGGAAAAATTTCTCATTTATAAAATAAGAAAAACTTAAGAGGATAAATTCTGAAAACACTCCATATAAAATATTCTACAAATTCAGTAGTTTTTTTCTATTATGTTTGAATTGGAGAGTATCTACAATGTACAACTTGATTTAAGCATACACAAAAACATACACTTCTTGTAGGTAATTTCCAATAAATCACCAATTTTCCCAATATTAAAACATGGCAGAAAATCAGGAATAAACTAAGTAATTAAAAAGTTTTTCTTTTTAATCTTGCTAAATTAACTTGAAAGAAGTAATTGTTCTCTTGATCAATTTAGTTGAATGGTTTAGCTACTACGACATTTCTATCCCCTGTTAGGCTACAGCTTAGGTTTTTCATATGTATAACAATGAGAAAATTGATCTAACTTTTCTTTGTTAATTGTCAAATATTGAGCATACCTAAACTCTCCCTCCTGCATTATTTTAGCGTTTTTTTCACCTCTTTCTATAGATCATTTTGTGCATATTCAGTCATTCCTGTTCTTCTGCATATATTCTTGTACTCTTCCTCTTTGATATATTTTCTCAGAATTGCTCAATCAATCATATTATCAATGTAATATTCATCCATCCATCCATCCATCCATCCATCTTCTACCGCTTATTCCTTCTTCAGGGGAACCTGGAGCCTATCCCAGGGGGCATCGGGCACAAGGTAGGGTACACCCTGGACAGGGTGCCAGTTCATCACAAGGCACAATCACACACACACTCACATGCCCATTCATACACTACGGACAATTTAGACACGCCAATCAACCTACCATGCATGTCTTTGGACTGGGGGAGGAAACCG
>JAOUWY010000002.1:14279285-14292255 GCA_025728095.1 Prietella phreatophila | reverse complement strand
ACAAAAAGAGAAGAAGAAGGGTCAGGGAATGGAGATGGTGGTGAATAGCTAAAGGGGGAGAAGAAATGGAGGGAAGGAAGACCGACCTAATCCCTTCGAAAAGGAAGGGTGGCCTCAGACAGTGTGAAGACAAGCACTGGTAAAAAACCCAACTGCAGGGAGACTGCTACATCACTTACATGGGATTTAGCTAATCTTAGCTGGGGGACAGATACTTAGAAAACCTTGATGAGTAGAGCAGAAAAAGCTGGATCCACCTCATGGGAGCACAGTAATGATGATGTTAGCTGAGGCAGGCAGGAGTGGAAGATGTGTGGATGTTGGGGCCTTCTCCCATCCTGTTCTCCCAATGTGTTAGCACTAAAGGGAGCGATAGGATGTTCTTGTCTGGCCCCGTATTTGGTGAGACCTCATACCTGCCTAACGGGACAGATTATAGAAGATGATTTAGTAAGGCTGCCATGGGATTAGCCGTAGTCCATTCAGAGTGAGAGTAAAGCATTAGATGGGCAGCGGAGGGTAGAGCAGGGAGTTAGGCAAGCAGCTTTTGATTGGCTCCCTCATATCTTCTCTGTGCTGGACAAGTGGAAGGTAGGATTGGAGGGAGGGAGTGATGCAAAGATTTACTGTAAGCTGATCCTCGGGTTTAAGGCCTGTGCCGCAATGCCACAAAGGCCTTTCTCATGTCCATTTTCTCCTGTTAACAAGATGACCATCTCTTTATTTCTGACTCACTTGTATCCGTTCTTATTGTAATGTGTCTTTTGCAATTTTTAATATCCCGAGCAGATAAAGGAAGCTGCTGACATCATTCAGAAGTTGCACCTGATTGCTCAGGAGTTGCCGTTTGACAGGTAAGCAGTGTGATACTTGGGACAAGCAGAATTTGTGTCCTGGTTTTTAGTTTCTCTACTCATAGCTGCCCAGATGACATGTAGGTTCAATATCCAGAAACGGGGGGTCTTCCTATCATTACACGTGAGAACAGAACATCACAGCTCATAGTCGAAACACTGACCTTTTGCAGCCCAACCCCACTTACACATTAAACACTTTGTTCATTTCCCTTAGTCTGTAGTAATGTAATTACAGTAACTACTTAACACTTTGCCATATGTTGTGTTATTTTAGCTGCCATTTTGCACCTAGTCAGTTATATTTTCAGGCAAGTACTGAATTTATAATATCACTGTCCACCCTGGGGAAAATGCTAACAACTAAACACCATTTGATTTGAGTACCTTGATTATAACAAATTAATGAAAGCAGGCATAAAAGTAAGCAATTGGTCATGCTTGTACTACGACGATTCGAGACCTTGGAGTTATAAGGTTTTATATAACAATGGATTTTAAGATATAGCTATAAAGTTTTGATCCTTAATAAGATCCAAGTAGATTCTTTTCAACTTTTCAAATATTTTTGACCTAACCAATATTATTGTATATTTAAAGAAGTATTTTTGATGTAAAACATATTCTTATAAACATTCACTTGTTCGACTCTTGTCGCCTCTGGCTTGCTCATTAGGGTTATATTCATACATTTCATATTTATGTCCGGATGTATTTATTTCTGTAAAGCTGCTTTATGACAGCGTTTGTTGTCTAAAAAAAAAAAAAAAAAGCTGTCCAAATAAAATTGATTTGAATGGAGTTTTCAGGTACCACCAACTTGCAACATGAACTAGTTTTTTACAAAAAAAAAAAAAAACCACAGAACCTTATAATTCCAAGTTTTCAAAATGTACTTCATTTTTACTCTGCGATGTATCTCATTTGCCATGTTTTAAAAAGATTTTTAGCTCTGGCTTTTACAAATCAAGGTTTTCAAACCGAATGGCTAATTACTGTTCTCTATTATTTGCTACTTTCTCTGTCCTCCTCAATATTCCCATCCAGATTTGCTGATGTGAAGGCCAAGATAGCGAGTGAGTGTTTGTTCCTTTTAATTGATTAAAAAGCACAGATTGTGAAAGATAAAAATGACAAGGTAGAAATTTAATGCATTAAATCATGAATGATTTAGACCAGGGGTGTCCGATCTTATCCGTAAACGGCCGGTGTGGGTGCAGGTTCTCATGCCAACCGAGCAGAAGCCACACCTGAGTCTATTGAAAGCCAAGATCATCTGATTAAACAGGTGGAATCAAATGTGGCTCCTGCTGGGTTGGAACGAAAACCTGCATCCACACCGGGCCTTTGTGGATAAGATTGGACACCCCTGCATAGATTGTGCTGATAGCAATGTGTCCATTTAAAAATGACCTGTGTGTGGTGATTTAAGGTAAATACCATGACTTGGAGCGGCAGCTGATCCAGGAGTTCACAGCTGCTCAGCGCAGAGGGGAAATAGGCCGCATGAGAGAAGTGGCTGCAGTCCTGCTACATTTCAAGGTGAGGTAGAGCAATCATACTTTATCCTCTGAAAGTGTCTAAAATTATTCTTATATTTCTCTGCTTTCTTCATCAGGGCTATGCCCATTGTATAGATGTCTACATCAAGCAGTGTCAAGAGGTAAGCCCTATATAAACCCGCATATTATATTTACTATATTTTAGATATTGGACTGCAACTGGTAATTTGATAGTTAGGAATCTAGAAACTGATTCACTTGTCAGCAAATAATACCATAATATCTTTGTGTGTTCTCTCTCAGTGTGCATACATGCAGAGCGATGTGTTTGACGACACCACTCTTCTCTGTCAGCGGGTCAATAAGCAGGTGGGCGAGGTCTTCTGTAGTCCAGAAATGGTCATGGCCAAACTCATCCAAAACATCTTTGAGAACAAGTTACAGGTACAATCCAAACTACACAAGCTGATATGAAGTATACATATATTGCCAAATCATTTGCTTCTCTGAGAGCTGGAGTGACTTGACTTTTATGCTTTTAGACACATGTAAAAGAAAGACTTGAGACTCGTTCCACTGAATTGGAGCAATACCTCAAAAACCTCTATGACCTCTACACCAGGTATTCATCTCATTTTCTTTGAATGGAATTGCAGCTCTCATTGGTTTGACCTCCTTTAACAGTGTCTTGCAAGTTTTAAAAAAAGTTTGGATATCTGCTTTCAGGACCACAGCTTTGGCTGCTAAACTAACGGAGTTTAACTTGGGTTCGGACAAACACACCTTCCTATCCAAACTGATTAAGAGCATCTTCTCCTCCTACCTGGATAGCTACATGAACATGGAGCGGCAGTATCTGCAGTCTCGTAGCGCTTCAATTCTGCAACGATACTACGACTCGAAGAACCACCAAAAACGTCCCGTAGGCACAGGAAGGTGAGGTCTTTTAAACGCTAATGTCTGTTTGGAGGTTTAATATACGTTTGACACTTCACAAAAATACATTACTTAGACATGGAGATTAAATTGCAAAACTCACAATTTTTAGTAGTGGTAACAGATGCTGTCTGGTGGCTATTTACAGTTTTTCAATTGCAATATGAAACACGATTTGTAGAAGTCACTCTTTGCAAATTGTACCTTCAAATAATGTTTCATATTGCAATTGAAAAACTGTAAACAGCCACCAGTCTTCTCTGATCTTGATCCTGAGTAAAACGGCACATGGTGGTTTAGTTTTTAGCATGTTCGCCTCACACCTCCAGGGTCCATGGTTTGATTCCCACCAGGGAATCAAACCGTGTGTGTGCGAAGTTTGCATGTTCTTCCTGTTTCCTCCGGGTACTCCGGGTTTCCTCCCCCAGTCCTGATTGGCGTGTCTAAAGTGTCCGTAGTGTATGAATAGGTGAGTGTGTATGTGATTGTGCCCTGCGATGGACCTTGCCTTGTGCCCGTTGCTCCCTGGGATAGGCTTCAGGTTTCCCTGCAACCCTGAAAAGGAGTAAGTGGTAGAAGATGGATGGATGGATGGATGGATGGAACCCCTTAACACACCATGTACATAATTTATGGTGAAAATTTCTGGAATATTCCAGTCTCTTTCAGCTCTATAGGGATTACCCTAACCAATAATATTGTCACATTACTCTTTTCAGGGAAAAGAGTGAAGATTGTTGCAAATCTAAAAATATGAAAGTAATGATGGGACAGACACCTGATAATCCCATAAGCATTATTCATACACACAGTTTTGTTGCATCTGTGCACAATTAGGCAGAAACTGAGATGTTGCTGAGGAAGCCTAATACAGAATCGGAGCTTAATTCACAAACATTTGGCAGGAGAATTCCTATAGGTGTTTCACAAAAAAAAAATCCAGGTTTCACATTAATTTGTAAAAGAGTTCAACACCAGACTGTAGACTTCCACTATAAGTGAACTTGGTTTATTTCTCTGCAGAATAAATTGTTGTCCGTTATAATTGCCACTATGCTACAGATGCAGATGGAGATTAGGTTGAAAAACTGATGTATTCATTTAAAGCAGAGAAACCACAAGCATGTGCTGTTTCAGTACAGACTGATGTTCTCACTCATCCTTGTATAACTTGAGTATCTTTATGAGCTGAATACTTGCATTAATATATGCCGTTCTCTTTCTCACATAAACATGTACAGTATCCAGGAGCTGAAAGAGCGGATCAGGCAGCGCACTAATCTGCCTTTGGGTCCCAGTATTGACACGCATGGAGAAACCTTTCTCTCACAGGAGGTTGTGGTCAATCTGCTGCAGGAGACGCGTCATGCCTTCCAGAGATGCAACAAGGCAAAACTAAGTTTGCTCTAGAACCTCTCAAATTCTGGGACAAAATTGATTGTGGAAGCTAATATCTATATTTCTCCTCATAGCTGTCTGACCCAGCTGATCTCCCTAAAAATGCCTACTCTATCTTCCTGCTGCTTGTAGAGCATCTTTGTGTGGACCATATTGATTATGCTTTGGAGATTGGCCTTTCAGGTAGAAAAAATATTTAAAAGTATTCAACATTACAATAATTATAGCTTTATCTTGTGAGGTGTTACTTTATCAAACATACGATGTCTCTGTTTCACAGCTATTCCTTCTGCAGATGCCAAAAATGCCAACCTCTATTTCTTGGATGTGGTGCAACAAGCTAACACTATTTTTCATCTCTTTGATAAGCAGTTTAATGATCATCTCATGCCTCTTATTAGGTGAGTGTAAATGATGAATCGGTGTGATCCAGGAAAACAAAATCATGAAGTCCCCCCTCACTGACTCTCATGCCCTGTTCTGTGACTCGTGTAGTGCTTCACCTAAGCTTACGGAGTGTTTGCAAAAGAAAAAGGAGGTGATTGATCAGATGGAAGTGAAACTAGACACAGGCATTGACCGGTTAGTCTTCAATATCTCTCTTTATTTCTCGATACTGATGCATTTTTGAGAAATTCCTGTCTTCATCAAAGTCATGTAGCCATGTGTTTAAAAACTGAGATACACCCTGATTGGTCATATTTCTGCAGTATCAAGCATGAATGAACTTGATTTAGGATGTATACTTGTATTTGACCTTTCACGGATGATTGTATTTAGAACACTGCACTGCATGATCGGCCAGATGAAACACATTCTGGCCACTGAGCAAAAGAAAACCGATTTCAGGCCAGAAGATGAGAACAATGCAATGACTGCACTACAGTACACTACAGTAAGTAATATCTTTCAGTTCTGAATTATAGTACAAATGTATTGTAAATACTCAAAATATAGTCTAATCCTCAGAACTTGCATTTGGTTGTCATTTGCTTTAGACACGATGCTGCAGTGTTGTTCCTGTGTGCTCTTTTCTTAGGCGTGCTCTAAGGTATGTGCCTACGTGAGTAAGCAGGTGGGGTGTGTACGGAGGTCTATGGATGGAAAAAATGTGGACACTGTGCTGGCTGAGCTGGGCGTGCGCTTTCACAGGCTCATCCATGAGCACCTGCAGCAGTTCAGCTACTCGTCCATGGGAGGCATGCTGGCCATCTGCGACGTGGCAGAGTACCGCCGTTGTGCCAAAGACTTCTGGGTAAGGAAGGGTCAGAGTTCAAGTTCATAAGGGGTAAAAACTTGGGTAATGAGGTGATGTAATTGGAGCGGTCATGCTATCCATAATACCATGATTATATCGAGTTATTCTGTAATATTTACATCACCACTTTTTGACTGTAGTACACCTAGCTTCAGTCAAA
Organism: Prietella phreatophila; assembly: GCA_025728095.1. Classification (NCBI taxonomy): domain Eukaryota; kingdom Metazoa; phylum Chordata; class Actinopteri; order Siluriformes; family Ictaluridae; genus Prietella; species Prietella phreatophila. The sequence continues at coordinate 14,286,147 of JAOUWY010000002.1, read as the reverse complement.
ATTTAAGCTACAGCTGAATGAGAAATATGGCCACAGTAATTAGTGGTATCGCACTGTATTCGATTTCTCATGCAGAACACATGCATATAGACTCGTACATAAAACATGGCATAAAATACGAGGAAGTACAACAGCAAACCGGTTTACTGAGCCATGTGACAAACGTGGCAAAAGGCGTCTGAATGAGTGGGACAAAAATAATGTGCAGTAATTTTCAAGTTCGACTGTTGCCATGGTTGATAAATTAAACCAAACGTAATGCAGTTTTAGAGTTTTTAGGAAATATTGATTTTAAAAACTTTATATAAAGTTCCATTGACATTTTTCACCATAGAAATAGCCATAGAAGCTGTCCATCCATCTTCTATACCGCTTTATCCTTTTCTATCCCAGGGAGCATCGGGCACAAGGCAGGTCACACCCTGAACAGGGTGCCAATCATAGATCATAGAAGCTGTCATAGTGTTAAAAAAAACAAACTGTACTACACCACCTTTTAATGTTCACTTGATCTGAAGTAGAATTGCTAGCCCATCACAAAACAGGAGGTGAGATTCATCAGAATATGTGTGGGGAATTTACCAAACCATGTCAAGGCTGTATTCTCACCACTTGTAGTGCCTACCAGTTCTGCTGTTTCTTCATCAGCCAAATCTGACCATATGTGACTATCCGCTTGTTAAGTCTGACTTCACGCATGACTTAAAGCTATTTCCGGATCCAAACGCTCCTTCATATCCCAGAAGCAAACAGCAAATGTTTAATGATCTGCTACACAAGTATCGTTGGGCTAATATGAACACAGCACTGGTAATGTCTTTTAGAAATGTTAAGGTGAAAGTCAAATTGTTTTCAATATAGGTACACATTGAGGGTCAGTCAGTGAGGTACAACAGCTGCGAGCGCCTAATCGGCAAAGACAAGTGCCATCATGCGCCATCCTATCATATGGCAGCTTTATTGGTTTGGGTTGGAGTAAAATGTGTCCCGCACCCACATGGAGTGCGTGTGGAAGAGGGCGAACACAACGAAAACAGATGAAATTGCAGCCCAAGAGAGTCTGAGATGACCCATTTGCAGTTGATGCTGATGTTGCACGGTTTAAATAATTTGCTTAACGCTATGTGGGTAAAAACCACATTACGTGAAAATGAATTGTATTTAGCAAAAGGTGCTAAAATACACTGTTTTGTAGGACTAATGAAAAATCACGATCGTAAGCATTATAGTTTTTTTGGACTCGGATCTATTAAAATATCAAGGCACACAGCATTTCAGCATGTTGAAAATACGAGAACGTCAGCCAGTGCAGTAGAAGCTTGGACCCGGAAACATTTTTATCGACAGTCCGTTACATCACGACTTAACAAGTCTGAATCTACTATAATATGATGAAATTCAATTTAGCTGTCTTTTGATCAGAAACTAGAGTAGGCCTACCGTTAATTCAGCAAATGGTGATAATGAATTAGAGGACTTGTAGAAGGATTAGAGTTATGGGCAAATCACCTTGCTAGCCTATTAAATTATTTACACATCAGTTTTAAAATATTCATTATTTTTTACAGACCAGTTGATGCTGATTGACGTCGAATTGTTGTCTCAAGTACATTTCACTCGTTGCCTTTTAAATTGATGCATCAATTCAAATTGTCACATTGATGCACCAATAGCAGTTCTAGAATTCGCCACATGACCACTTTGTCTACTGGTATTGTTTCAGCCTGGATTTGTAGGTGTGTAATTACTGTGCCTATTTCTGTCTCAGGTTCCTCTGGTCCTGCAACTCTTTGACACGTTACATGCTCTCTGTAACCTTCTGGTTGTTGTTCCTGACAATCTGAAGCAGGTTTGCTCTGGAGAGCAGCTCACAAACCTGGACAAGAATCTCCTGCATGCCTTTGTGCAGCTCAGAGCGGACTATCGCTCAGCTAGACTGGGCCGCCATTTTAGCTAATGAATGGTAAGACTGCATACCCAGTACACAGCTGTCCAATAAGAACAGTGCGCTCGGGTCAGGCTGAGTGTCTTTCGGAATTTGTTCCTTTTTTTTTTTTATTTTTTTTTTAAGAAATTTAATCATAATGACACAACAGCTCATGGACATGTGTGGTCCAATACATACTGAAAAGAATATTTATGCATCTGCCCATTTGTATTTTCAAGTTTTATTTGCCTTATCTCTTTCTGTGCTCTCCTTTTAACCAGTAAACTACTTGTATGAATGTATGGCATTTCATTGATGTGAAATGTATTCTTCTCTTCACCGTGTTTTTGCATTTATGCTATAATGCACACAACACTGATCTGTAAAATGAACAGCATAAAGAGGGCTGGTTTGTTTGTTTTTCTGTTTTTGAAGCTGAGGGGTTCAATGAATTTGGTTCACAGCTGGAAACAACAAATTAAATAGTTTATTGTACCAAATGTATGTGGCTCTGCTGGCACTCGAGACACTTCAGCAGGTTGCATCATGCGCTTCCTAATGAGCAACAGCTGATCAGTCTTTCCCCCCCACATAAGGGTACTTGGTTGTCTGCTGTAAATTCTGTTCTTGGTGTTCGTTACAGAATTTATATAAATCGGACAACTTCATGTAGTTAGGACTTAGTAACGAACATTGAACATTACCCAGGTTGCTTCTGATAACATAGGATCTGAATAAATGCTTTGAATTGCTAAACAAGTGGCAGTAATTCTCATATCTGAAATCAGCATAGCTCTCTGCTCAGTTACTCTTATTCAGAAAACACATTGCATATTAGTTAAATGCACATTCCTGTGAATCTTTATTATTATCATTATTATTCTAATGAGAATTTTATTTTTATTTAATTGACAGTTATTTTCTACTTCGGATGCTAGCAGTGGAGGTTCACATAAGAGTAACTAAGATTTTTTGTTTTTTTATGCCAAATATCTCCATTTCTGAGAAGACAAGATACTAGTTTAGCAAGCAAGTCTTCTGTGTGGATTAAAGTATTTCTGACAGGTTGCATTTTAAATCGCATACTGTGCCCATGCCTTTCTGCATTCCACTCAGCACCTACTGCTCAGCCGTTGATGCAGTATGTACTGACGTTGATGCGTACAGAGTGTGTAGCTTGAATATAATTTTGATGTAGTACAGCCGCCATGTTGGTATTGTCATGTGACTGACATCTTACTAAGAGCCGACGCACTTGCCATTTTTTTATTCTGACTGCTGTTCTGTGCCAGTGAAGAAGATCCCATTGCCTTCTGTGTAGAAATAAGTGCAGAAAATCCCATTGCCAATGCAATAGCAAACTGTGCTTTGGTTCCATACTGCAGAATCCCGGCGGAAGCAGTACGTCATTCGGGTATTTCTCGCCTACACACAATAGGACATACTACTCCTTTGGCATACTGTTTTGTGACTACTGTATAATAGGGTAGTAGGGATATTTGGATGCATCCATGCACATGGTGGCTTATATTTGCATCTGTGATCCACCAGTGTGTATATTCTTTCTTAAAAACGGTCTTTTTTATTAAGTGTAAAATTCCAAACCTGATGCTTTTAAGACTTTCATTGTATGGTTGACATGCAAGTGCAGAAATATTGAGCCTAAATAATTGTTAACCACCAGCTTGCTCAGAAATCAATTTTGATCCAAAACACTAATGTTAGTACATCTTACTGTACTCTCATACAATCTTTAATATTCATGGACTAACTCGCTCACTGAGCACACAAGTTCGGAATTAATTGGTTAAAATTGTGACTTGAGGGCACTGAATGTGCATGTTTCTCTCTAAAATCTCCCGTCAACACCAGTGAGTGATAATTCTGACACAGGTGTCATATGACCCAACCTGAACTTCACCCTAAGGATCTGTGAAGAAGGAAGGGGGATGTCCGACGTCTTGCTTGTGCCTGACTTTGGTGTTACCTTTTTCTTTTCTTACATTTTCTCATTGTTGATCTCCTGCTTTTGCACAGGTGCACATACAGGTCAGCTGATATTGAACTGCCTTGATATGATTAACGAATCTACAAAATAATAAAACAAGTTGTCACATTTTCTCTCACTTTTTCTCACTAATAATAACATGCAAACCTATTTCAATAAAATATGAAATTAAGGACATTTCAGAGTGTACATTCCTTACCTCAGCAAACTGTATGCACATCATGTGCTCAAACATTCACTGGTTTTATAAGGTCACTACTGCTCACAATGAAGGTTCAGTGGCAGTTACTAAAGCACAGTGCACTAGGACTACCTGTTTCATATTGCTATTATTGTAACTTCGTTAAAATATTTGCCTTGCGGAAGAGCCTCTTCACGCATACAGTCCTGTGAAAAAGTATTTGCCCTGATGTCTTGTGTATATCTTGTACTAAATAGTAGTAGAAATGAAAACAAAATCTAAGATGAAATAAAGGTAACCTGAGAAAACAGAAAATTTAGTTTTTGAAAGATAGTGTTATTTATTGAAGCAAAAGGTTGACCAACACCAACTGGGCCTGTGTGAAAATGAATTTGCCCCCATAGTTACTAATTCCCCAAATCTATGAAACTGCATTTATAATGTGTTCAGCTGAACTAGACACAACCAGGCCTGATTACTGCAAACCCTGTTCAATCAAATCAACACTTAAATAGAACTTTTTTTCGAACAGCAAGAAGTTGGTTAAAAGGTTTATCCAGTAATACACTATGCCAAAACTAAAAATAAAACCAAGAAATGATGAGGAAGAAGGTGATTGAAATAGATCAGTCTGGGAAGGGTTAAAAAGCTATTTAAAACACTCTGGGGCTCAAAAGAACCACTGTGAGAGCCATTATCTCCTAATGGAAAATATCAGCACAGTAGTGAACAAAATGACAAAAGCGGCCGATATTCCAAAATTCCTCCATGAGCACAGCAACGACTCGTCCAGGAGATCACAAAAGACCCAAGGACAACATCAGAGGACTTGCATGACCTCTTGCATCACTAAAGGTCACTGTTCATGACTCCACTATCAGAAAGACTCTGGGCAAAATTGGCATCCATGGAAGAGTGGTGAGGTGAAAACCACTGTTAACCCAGAATATCATTTAAGGCTCCTCTGTATTTTGCCAAAACAAACCTTGATGACCCTCAAATCTTTTGAGAGAATATTTTGTGCACTGATGAGTTGAAAGTGGAACTGTTTGGAAGACAGGGGTCCTGTTACATCTGGTGTAAACCAAACACATAATTCCACAAAAACGAACATCATACCTACAGTCAAGCATGGTGGTGGTCATGTGATGGTGCAGGGATGCTCTACTACTTAAGGGCCTGGGCAACTTGCACTCATTGAGGGAAACATGAATTCTGCTCTCTACCAGAAAGTCTTAAAGGAGAATGTCCGGTCTTCAGTACGTAAGTTGAAACTAAATCACTACTGCAGCATTACAATGATCCAAAGCATAGGAGTATGTTGATCCCTGAATGGCTCAAAAAGGGGCCTTTGAAGTGGTCTAGTCGACATCTTGAATTGAACCAATTTAGGTTCTGTGTCAGGACCTTAAACAGGTCATGCTCGGAAGCCCTCAAATGTGGCTGAACTAAAGCAATTCTGAAAAGAAGACTGGGACAGAATTCCACCACAGTGCTGTGAAAGACTGATTTCATGTTATTGGAAGCGTTTGGTTGCATTTATTGCTACTAAAAATGGCACAACCAGATTTTAAGCTTAAGGGGGCAATTAGTTTTTCACATTGATGTTGGATAGCTAATTAGTATGAAAAACAGAAGTACGTTTTCACAGCACTGTACTTATTAGGACTTCTTAATTATGCCCAAAAGAAGAAAATTATTCTCGTCATTTAGAACAGGCAGATTTGGACAAAGCCATGATTCTAACCACCAAGACATGATGATGTGACAGCTGTTTTTTTACACAGGCGCTCAGAAACTGGCCAAACTCTGTCTCCAGCTAAGTGTACTGTTGTGTAGAAGGTACACAATGACAAATGGGCAAAGTTAAACAGCACAATTAATTAGTCTAATATTAATATGATCAGTGCCATGGAAATTCAATTCTCACAGCCCTAATCACAACTGGATAGCTTGTAAAAATTATTTTGTTAGGCCCTGGTGCAAACACCGAAGCCTTTTCCAAACATTTGAGAACTAGCTATTTGTTTTCCGTAGCGATTAGCGTTTGGCATTAGCGAGTGAGCCGGCAAAGGGGTGATAACAGGAGGGAGAGGAGCAGTGAGTGTCCCGTGGGGCCTCTGACTCATTATGGAGGTAGGACAGAGCTGTGCTGTGTTTGGGGCTTTCTGTTTGAGCAGGTGGCATGGATTAGAAACATTGTCAACAGAGAAATGCTGGAATGAAACCTCACTGCGCTGTACCCATCTCTGCTTATTATCCATCGATTTCCTCTTTCTCTTCCACATGTTTCTGTAGGGTTTTTTTAAAGAAAGGTAACATGCAGTTCAGAATTTCATCAAGAAGTGATGTTGAAAAATATCTACTCAAGTCCAATGTAGTTGGAATTCTGTCACAGTGAAATTGATTGATTTTCAATTTCTTTCATTAATTGAAACTGAACTGTGAAATAGGGTTTCTAAAATAAGTGTAATAATGAGGAAATAAATACTCTCACCAGATTAAATATTTTTAACGATCAGCACTTTTTCCCTTTTCCAGCACATTCACAACATGAATAAAAGCAATGCCACATTCATATGAAAAGAGAAAGTCAGATTAACCTAGGCCAGTCCCCTGTGAAAAACAAAGAAGCCAAATTCAAGTGATAAATTAATAAAATGAATCAATACAAATCAGTAAGGTCAATAAGGATTAAAGCAATCAACCCACTGGCATTACTTTGCAGGTTGGGATACCTCACGAT
>JAOUWY010000002.1:14124402-14136298 GCA_025728095.1 Prietella phreatophila | reverse complement strand
GCAGGGGTTTCCTCCGGGTACTCCGGTTTCCTCCCCCAGTCCAAACACATGCATGATAGGCTGGTTGGCGTGTCTAAATTGTCCATAGTGTCTGAATGGGTGTGTGAGTGTGTATGTGATTGTGCCCTGCCTTGTGCCCGATGATTCCTGGGATAGGCTCCAGACTCCCTGTGACCCTGAAGAAGGAGTAAACGGTAGAAGATGGATGGATGGAAATACAGTATTAATAGATATGTTAGAGCTTAGTGGTAGCTATCATGTTAAATCTGATTAAACTTAGTTATGGTCTTAAAAATAATATAATTTCCTGGTTAAAGTGGGCTGCTGTATCCAAACAGCAGACAACAGTCCCTTTTCACGACATCGGAAAACATCCACCTCTGAATCTGTATCCTTTATCAAGTTTAGAATGTGTCGTAGGTGAAAAATTAATCTGCAAGTCGCTGTACATCATCTAGACGTGTTTCTGGCAGATGTAGAAGGTACTGGGTAAACTCCATAATGTTCCACTAAGCTGGTGTTAGTAACCATACACTGCTTTGAGTTGGAACAGAAGTTGTGTGATGTCATGTGACATCTGTCATGTGAAGTTGCGTGATGTCTGTCGTGGCAAGATTTGTGTACATTAGCCGTTATTTCCACAGAAACACACAGCCAGTGTGTGACAGTTGCGTTAAAAACTTTCCTTAAACAAGAATTCCTTTAAATAACAACATTACCTTCCAAATTCCAACTGCACACATTCACTCCAAGAGACAATTTAGCATAGCCAATAGCACAGGAAAAGCTCCCTAACACCCAAACACTGTGAAGATCAGAATTTCAGATTTCATTTCCTGATATTTACATCTAGATGTTAAAAAGTTGTTAAAATTGTTAAAACAAATTTAAACATTGCCAGGTAGGTGTGAGTGATCTTTGGTCTCAATTTTTAGGTGAGCAAAAGTATAGGGACATATAGTCTTATATAATTTGCTTTAACACTTAATATTTGGTTGCATATTCCTTGATTGCAATAACGTCATCAAGCTGGTGACATGACCAAACTGTTGCATTTTTCTCTAGTGTTGCTTTTTGAAGCTTGTACTGCAGCTTCTTTCATTTGTTGTTTGTTTCAGGGGGTTTCTCCCTACATTCTCCTCTTCAGGAGGTGAAATGTATTCTCAACTGGGTTAAGGTCTGGTGATTGACTTGGCCAGTCTAAAACCTTCCACCTTTCCCCCTGATGAAGGCCTTTGTTGTACTTGCAGTGCTTTTTTGGGTCATTGGGTCACTCTATATTTCTGCACACTTCTTTGAAGTCTTCTTCAAATGGTGGTTTGTAATACATTCACCCCTGCACTCAGTTTTTCTACACAGCTCTCACAATGGTTCTGTCATCAACATGGAACAGACCTGTTACAAGTCTGGTTGTTATTACACCAGTGTTTTCTGTCTTTGTTAGGACATTCTAATTTGTTGTATGGGGTATGCCCAATGTTTGTGCAATGGCTCTGATAGATTTCCATCTTTTCTCAGCTTCAAAAATGGCTTGCTTTTCTCTCATACATAGCTCTCTGGTCTTCATGTTGGTTTATCCTTTTTAACAACTAGTATTTTAACGGCAGTCTTCACAGGCAAAACCTAGTGCTCAAACCAAGAGTACTACAGTGAGGGGGAAAAAGTATTTGATCCCCTCACTGTAGACATTCAGAGCTATCAAGTTTTTAAACAATCAATTGAATAGGGCACTCCAGGGCAGCAAGAAACACCTATCAGTCACATGTTTCAATATTTTTGATCACCTGAACAAATTAAATTCTCAGCAATCAACTTATATTCATCTTTCAATCTTAAACCCATATGTCTTCAGTGTATAGTGAAAACAATAGAATTGGCCTTGCTGTGCAGGCGGGGCTGTATGCTTGCTTCACATTACTGTAAGTCACACTGGATGTTTAGTTGGGTTTTTTTTTTTTAAAGAATTGTTTTATATCCATCGCCTTTATAATCAATTCCTTATCAGTCCTCTTCATCCAGAAGGGAAAATATACGCAGACTTTTATACACAGACTGGATTAAACCAGGACTGTAAATAATAAGGCACTGTGTGACTGACTTTACTGATGCATATGCAAAGATGCAGGATCGGACTAAAAGAAACTGGCGTATTAGGATTTGGCATCACAACTTGGCACATCAGTATGTCAGGTTTGCTGATGCAAGCTTGCAGATCATTCTCTTCCACATGCTTTGATCCCTCAGATGTACTCACGTCTTGAGCTGGCAGGCATCATATGGAGACAGCCAGGAGGAATTGAATACAAGACACTGTCTCACGTCTGCCTTTCTATCTTTGTGTGCACTTGTGAATGCACGTGACGAGAGAGAGAGACAAACAGACAGACAGAGCGCGCGAGAGAGAGAGACTGAATGTTATAGAACTCTTAATACTAAGTGCAAATAATTGGTATCATTAGAAACAAAAATGTGAGTGAAATCTGTTTCATCAGTTAAATAATGTCATAACATCAACACTCTGGCATCAAGCATCTGGCACATAGACATTATGCACTTAAATACATTGCTGATAGGAATAAGCGGTTGAAGATGAGCTGATACATTGCTGATGAGCATTTGAGTACAGCAAGAAATAATTTCCCTTTTTTCTTGTTGTTACTTTTGACATGTTCCACATATTACACATATGCTACTGAGTTGTTCCTTTATGTCGGTGCAGAACACCAAAAATACACTCCCAGAGCAAACAGAATTCAAGCTGTTTCTACCTCAGGAAAGCAAATATGGTGCAATATTAGTAGACCTTTGTATGTGAAAGCAAGCCAAGTCCAGATTCTTAGAAGGAGCATACAGTCACCTTTACCACATTTGCTCTCATTCAGAAAAACATCACCGAGTAGGACTGAGACACACGTCCCATCTCTCATTCATCTACAGAAGAAAATATTAATCAGAACTCCTGACACATTACTGATCTCTGATTTCATAGAAGCTAAACAGCATGTTCAAATACTAAATCCTTTTATATGCTTTTATTTGTAGAAAGCAATGATGTGAAAAGGACAACTAGACTAATCACTATATAATGGATAATGACTGATATTCTCTAAAGCTATTATTTCACATATAGGATTTCTTTAAATAACTTTACTGCACACTCTGATCTACAGATGGCCATCTGTCAGGATACATTTACAAACCATTTTTGTTTACCATGCAGCAGGTTTAAATTAGAACCATTTTGTGTGCGTTTAATATTTCCACAAAGGGTTCCCTCGAGGCAGACACTTCCTTTTTTTTCCAAAACATACCTCATGAAACCATCTCAAACATATTTTCATAGCCTGAGAGTCTGGGACAGGGAAAACATTAAAACACTATTTGGGGGGGAAAAAAGAGACTGATTTCTTACATATAAATAGGAGATTACTTCTTGTAAAAAATTGTATCCATTGTTTATTTCACTGTGTCATTTGTTTACATTTTATTTGTTTCCTCTAACCCAATCACTGGAATTTCTCTCCAGAAATATTTGAGTGTATTCTTAAAGCTTTTGGAGTTTCAGTTTATCCAATTGCTTTGGCAGCAGCGCCGTACTGTGGCTATAAAAAGTAATAAACAAGAAGGATCTGAGGACCACTTCAGAAGAAATCTCATTCATAGCCACCTGGGACCGAGAGTAGCTTTACAGCTCTACTGTCTGTTTTCACCAGCACTGTGGAATCACTCTGTTGCTTTTTTTTCCTTTTCTTTTTCCAAACAGTATGGAATCAGGTTAACAAGACAAACATCTCTTCAGTTTAATTTTTTTTCCAAAAAGCACAGTGCATAATGGTAGTAAAAATGCATTTGTAGAAAAAATAAAACACAAAAAAACAGGGCTGCTTTGAATAAAATCTTTTATAATGTTTTAAAATGTAATAACCCAATATCTGATTAAAATAACTCATTTAAACAACTGTTTAAAAAAAAAAACACCTCCCCCATTTGCCAGAACTAAAATCTTTCTCTGTACAAAGGTTAAGAAAATAGAAGACAAGTTTCATTCATTTTAAAACAACATTATAAAATGTTCACATCCTAATATTAATTGAGTTTTCACTGGCGAGAAAATTGGATTTAATAAGAAGTGGGAAGTCAGCTCATCACTGGCTGGCAGCCTGTTCGTTTCACAGCTGTCAAATTTCCAAAATCACCAAGTTTATAGGTTTTGGTTTAAAGCCACATCTACATTATGGATGTGATTTACAGGGATGTGGATGTTCCAGATCGACCCTGCCTGCATATTGTTCCTTCACTAGCGACAAAAATGGTTCACAGGTTACAGTACAATAAAATTCCTGGAAACACTACATCAGAGGAAACCTTAGAGCTCAGAGACATTAATTGTTTAAAACAAAAAAACTTCCTAGAAACTATAAGCCCCTTTAGACCTTTGTTAATAATGCAGAATTGTGCTCATGATCAAACAGTGACTGGGAGTGATCCATTTTTGTCCTTGATCTGGCAAGGACTGATTCAATAGTTCAGTTTTAGCAGCCATTTTATCTTTGGAAATTTTGGTACTATAAGTCCAAAGCTAATATTGTTGTCAAATCAATTATTCAGTAAATTGTAATACTGTATTAGACTAGTGATTAATGAAATCCCCAAAAAGCTGAAATCTTAGTTATATTATAACTTCGGGTCTACTAAACTCACCTGCAGATTCTTCCATTACGTAGTTAAAAATCAGTGTATCGAGGAAATGCTCAACAGGGCATCTGAAAGTGTTCTCACAGTGCTGCTGGGATACACTACCTGTGGACCAACTCATCCAACAGCTTATGCTAAATAAGACTGCTTATTGTCATGGTCAACAGTCTTACCAATCTCCAAGGTAACTTCTGATGTTACACTGATGGAGAGTAAAGTTTCCACTGGAAGTAGTATTTGAGTATATGAGCATGGCTTCATGGCTTGTGGTGTGCAACAGTCCTTCGTGGCATTCTCTTTTTTTTTTCCAGTTTATATCCATGCTCCATCTGCATCCAGTCAATCCTCATGTATTCTATCCTGCACACTCAGTCTACAGGGCCCTGGAAGATGAGCTTAGCACATCCCTGTGTGACACTGAGCTGTGTGGCACAGAACGGGCATGCGGAATGGAAAGCGTGGGTACCATGCGGTAAGGGAATTTCAGACCAGTAGCGGGCCGACTTCTCTGAGCAGACGTGACCACAAGGTATGAAGGCGTGTGTAGGCGCTTCCGAGTCCACATAGAAGGCTGGCTCACAACCTAGCCACAGTGGCACATATGGCCCCACAGCCCTGCACATGGGGCACTCGCGTTTGCCGTTAGGTTCACGCTCTGAGCTGTGGCCCCACTCATGGTAGCCATGCACATGCCCACATGCCAGGTACACCCATGGCTGCTTGTCCTGTTGCTGGGCGATACTGGGCAGTGCCCGGCTGGAGCGCTGCATGCTGGGAAATGCCAAGGTGTTGAGGCCCACAGGGCACTGGGGTCGTGCGGCGTTCAACTCCTGGCGCAGTGCCTCCAGGTGCTTCTGTGTGGGTGCGTGAAAGAGACCTTCAGCCGTGCGCCACAGTAGCGTGGCACCGCACAGGTCCACCAGAGAGCCATCCAGCAGTACATTACTCTCACTATCCACCTGAACAGCAAAATATAAGCCCCAGTTAGGATACAGATATGCAGGGTGCGCTTACATTTTAAAGTAAAAAGGACTCAGTCTTAAATGCTACTGACAATGGAATAGCAACATGAACCTTTACGATCGGCCGAAACAAAAGATTCCCTTAACTCTATCACATTAAATTATACTCTCAACAGTGTATACCAACCTGCCATCTCTAGCAAGTGAAGAGCATGTGTCTTTTCCCATAAATAAAGTTTTAATATTGCTAATAATTCTGATGAGGTATTTTCAAATAAATACTATCATGTTGCAACGGTATTTTATATAATGAAAAGAGGTGGCATGGGGAAACACGAATATCCATTGTCCAGTAGCAGACAGAATATGAAGGGTAAATAAAGCCACGAATTTTGTGTTGAGCTTTTAAGTTAAATAAGCCAAGGGCTCAGATGTTAAAGGACGTGAAATGGTATACACTCATTCATATGCATCAATTTGCCAGTATCATTACTGATATAAAACATTGTGACGAAGTCAGTCAGAACGCCATAAAACTACCATCTGCTTATTGTATAAAATCATTTGACCTGCAGAGGGTGGTAGAGAGCTTAAACACCCTGGACTCTCTGGACCTATTCTAGGTGCAATCCAGCTATAAAAAAAAGGTTGATCAGTTTTAAATTTCAACTGCTTCTAGAGCCTCACTGAATGGTTGACAATTTAACAACTATTTAATTTAGAGATAGAATGAGATGCTGTAATATTGACAGAGGTCCAGCATATGTTTACAGGAATGTTCCAACAATGATCGATCTTTAGTAATTTTCTTACCTTCATTTTGACTGCAAACAGAACACAAACTACATTATGACCTATTTTCTATACAACCTAAGCTAATTATTCACTTCAGAAGCATTAACTTAAATAAGGCAGGCACACATCATGTCATGGACAAAATTAAAAGCAGCATGATTCAGAGGCCAGTTTCTGTGCTGTACAGCCAAACCCAATACAGGAATGTTTTTCATGTTAGTGACACAAGACTGAAGTCAGGAGGAAATTATGTGCTATTGATACAATCCAAGATCATACATTTGATCAAATTTCCTCTGGCTTTGCTTCCCCCAAGACAGTGTAACCTAATAATCATCACAGGAGTGTCTAAGGTTCAGGTTTAAAAAAGTCATCTCTTTAAAAATAATAATAATAACAAGAAAAAGAAAGAAGAAGATGTTGATGCCTTAAGGATATGCTTCTAGTCCAAGTCAAAATGAGGCAGGAGAGAATTTATTTCTTTTTATTAACATTTACAAAAGTTCTAAATTGTTATTTTGTATATTTGGCATGTCCACCTTCCAAGTTATCCTTGACCTTAGCCACTTTGCTTGAGTCTGATACGTTTTGTAACTCTAGCCATAAACGTCAGAATATTAAAGCCTGCAATCTGATTGGTTGTGTATACCAAATAACAACCAAGTAAAATGTTGTACATTTTTAAAGAAAGGCTGTATTTAAAACCTCCTTATAGTGGATTAAGACATCTGAACCTAATGTATAGAACATTATACATTTTGCAGCACTAACCAATTTGCCTCGTGTCTGTGCAGAGCGAGTCTCTCTCAGTGTATAAACATCTCCACACACAGATATCTCTCGCCACACACCAGGCTTGGACTCTTCTGTGAAGCCACCACGAGGATGCATCACCAGCACACCATTGGTCGTCAGTCCATCCATCTGGCCATCTGGATTCTTCCATTTGGCTGCTTTCTCCTGTGGATAAGATGAACATGGTAAACACCTAGATGTGTGAAAAATAAATAAATGCGACGACTAACTCTGTTTATATCTATATTTACCAGGTTATTCTAGAAGGTTCTGAATGATCAGCAGAAAAAGATACTTCACACACCAGGATATTTATGTATATATAGATAGATGCTTTCTTGTATACAGTGGTAAATAAATACATGTAAGTGTATAATCATGTGGAAGTGCACACTCACCCCTAGGAAGATGTTCTTGGAAGTGTCGAATCCTGCAGCAAAGATGCGTGCAGTGTACGGAGGGTTGCGTTCACATACCACCCGACAGGCAAAGCGCGAGATGGTACTCTGTGTGATGGGAGAGTCCTCGCCGTCTGTGCCCCCAGACACAGTGTCAGTCACCACAAAGTCAATGGGGCTCTCCGTGGATCGCCCAATCTAAATTCACAGCGCAGAAAAAAAAAGAAGTTTTTAATGTCTGGTCATTGGAGGGAAACAAAAAGCAAACAAGAAATTTTAAGGGGCTATGCTTCCATTTCAATCATCAATAGCAGTCTTACATATGTACAAAAAAAATTTAATTACACCTCAAGTATTTTGTACTTTAGAAACAAATGAAAACGATAAAAAAAAAGATTTAAAAAAAAAATATTCCATTGCACATAGTAGATAACAGTGAGGACACATCAGTGTCACTGTCTGCACTTCCACTTTCTTCTTTAATAACGTGTTTAATTTAGCTGCAGTGAATACAGACACAGTGACTATCTGACAATCTTACTAAACTAGAAAGAGTGGAACAAAGGTACTGAGCACTATGTTGTTTTCCGATGAAACATCACTACAACACTAAATATGCAAAAAAAAAAAAAAACCATAACCGCTTAAACTAAACAGAGGTCCAACTTTAATTCCTGTTTACAGTTACCGTTCTTCCCTCTGTGGGTTCCCGTTTTAACTTTTCATTTCTGTCCACTTGTCTTTGGCCTGCTTAGTTTGTACATGTTTATGCTCCTGCGCACGCACACACACACACACAAACATTCCCCATGCCTGAGGACGTGTGTTACAGTAAAGGGTTTGTCATGAGAGAGCTAGAGTGGCTGTCTCCTATCAGGGATTCAGATCATCTATAATGGACAGAGCCCGAGTAGGCCTGACAGAGGGAGAGAAGCTAGGGGAGAACTCACAGTCAAGATAAAATCATTTAAAAACTCTTATCATATGCCCAGCCAACAATGGCATAGCAGCATATGCAGAATGTGTCTACCATTGATTAGGTCCGCATTAACCATACAATATTGCATGGTATACCACAGCACTGGTGAATTCTCAAATCTGATTGGTCAGAAGATGTTGATTGATCTTCTAGAACAGCAGCACTGACAGTAGTTCAAGCTGTAATTTAAATGACAGACTTCTGCTAGTTCAAATACATGATCATTTCTATAGTAGCAACTCATTCACAGGGACTTGTATGGTACACAATAGAAAGCTAATAATAAACAGATTAAAAATACATTGTAATTTAACAAAGAAAAATGTATACTCTCTGACATGGCAAAGGTGTTCTGCACAGAGACATTCAGTCATTCATTTATGGAACAAGTCGCTAGTATCAGGGTTTTATAACGGTTAATACGGTTTCTGACACGGGAGTGTCTTCAGTGCAGAGGACTGCACTTTCTGGCTTTTCTGCGCTGGGTGTTTTTGGTCTTAACTTGAAGAGAGAGGAGGAATAAATGATCGCCTGGTAAGAACATGACCGTTTATAGCTGTTATAACATAAATGATGACCGAAACTACCTTGTCTCTCGGACAATTCACAACATTAAATGGTTAAAAAGCACAGTGTTGTTCATTAACAAATTAAGAACTGTAATAATTGGCAAATTGCTGTGGTACAAGAGGAATAACACACTTTAGGCTATGACGTTAATAGAAAATAACCAACTTCAGGGTGGTAACGGTAACCGTTTCACGCCAGGCCGCATTTCACCACCCCATTATTTTTATCCTATTACAGCACACCCTTTTGTGTTTTATTCCTTACATAACCCATATTATTTAACATAGAAAAATATGTATATCCAGTTCTCATATAGATGCATCATTGTTGTGTATGTTTTACTGTACCTGGAACATGTCCGTGTCTTTGTCATGGCTGTACTCTACAACCACAGTCTGGTTTCTGGACAGCGTGTAGGAGATACTGTGCTGGCCCTTACAGTTTACAGCCTACAACATAACAGCAACAATGTTTGTTATTCTCTAGCCACAGTCACAACAAGTGTCGGAGTGAGACCGAACAAGTTATTTAGCATGCGAACACAGGAAAACATACAGCGATCACTGGCTAGAGCATTGTTTTAAGCCTTCTGTACATCCTGCTTTTGAGTCTGAAAACACTGTTTTAAATGTACTGCACATTTAATGCATCTTAACGCCCTGTTACTCTTTTCAGCAAAAACATCTATCCCAATGGATTGAAAGAAAATAAGGTCACCTGATTATGTAAAAGTATTTAACACTTTCATAATATAGTCCAAAGCCATCTGTGACTGTTAAAAGCAGCACGTGGACAACACTATGTACAGAATATTTTTAATGCTATAGAAAAGCAGTGCGTTGATTCATATTTAAAGAAGACAGTTTCATGTTTCACGCAGTTTGTTTACAAACACATTATCAGTGATTTCGCAGTTATTCGTTTAATTAAAGACGAGAGGCAAATACATGTTCATTAGCCACAGCAAAGAGACACGTAACCTAGAGCACAGTGCACAAAAAGCTTTCTGACTATCATCATCCAGGGCAAGGACAAAACATCTTATTAAATGTAGCCATTCCACAGTTCATTTTCCATAGGACGTAATTGGATTTTATCACAGTGTAGCCACCTGTCCCTCCTCACCCGCTTTCTCTCACTAATCTGTGATTTCCAAATCTCCATATCACAAGGGGAGTAGAAACGAGGTCATGTGCACTACACCAGAGGAACGAACAGCAATAGAGAGAGAAAAACGGGATGGTGGGAGCCGCGGCAGTCTGAATAACGGCGTCAGAATTTGGGAAGTGTGAGTGTATGTACAAACGGCATAGAATGCACCTCCACGCATGTATGTATGTATGTATGTATATATGTATGCTCATACACTCAGAGCACTTGAAAGTAGGGATGAAAGAAAGGGTGAACTTGTAGGTTTCACAAGACCATTTCAGTGTCCGCCAAAACAATTGACTACTGATGGCAACAGGTAGTAGAATAATTGTATTCATCACCTAACTTTGAGAAATACTTCTCAAAATAGAATAGAATAACCGCTTATTTACGTTACAATGGGAATTCATGATATTGTACTTTACGGTAGTCTAACCCATAGAGCAAGCTATTACACGATACGTGGTGAGCGTCTCAGCCATAATCCCACTCCTGCCCACTCTCTCAGAATTTCTGACTAATTCTACCTGCTCCCACATTAATGTTGTCCAAGTCCCCCTACACTGTCGGAAAAAATGGAATATGTGGTCAGTCAGATTTAAGAGACCATATTAGGTTTAGTTTACATAAAAAAATAGAGTTTCTCACCAAGCACATGATTTCACTGCTTATACTAAACTTAATTCATCATGTTTCTAATTACTCTATTAAATTATGTAGTGTAAGCAGGATCAATTCAGGTAGTAACGTAATGTACCGTAAACCAATTACATCATGAAATCTCATGAGGTTGTTAGTACGGACAGGAAATATAACTATAGTGTTACGTGTACAGCATTTTGGCTGAAACCCTTAAACAGAGAGACTTATACTTATCTCATGTAAACAACTCAGGGTTAAACAGTGGCAATGCTGGGAGCTGAACTCATGACCTTCTGATCAGTATTCCAATGTCTTAACCACTGAGCTACCACTGCCCTCAAGTATTCCTTTTCAGTATTAATTTAAGACACTTAAAGCAGTAGAATATTGCAGTTGTAAAGTGGCTGTTGCAGAAAGCCAGTGACCTGGATTCGATCCTCAGTTTGGGTGAGTGTGGAACTCGGCTTTATTCAGGGCTTTGGAAAAGATGTTGGATGTATGGAAACAAATTGTGGTGCTGTTTAAATTCAGTGAGCTCCCGCCCCCAGTATACTCCTGCTGAAATTCTGACCAATCCCACCCACTCTCGCAAACATTCTGACCAATCCCACACGCTCTCGCAAACATTCTGACCAACCCCACCTGCTCCCACAGGTATTTTGACCAATCATGCCCACTCTTACAGAAACTCAGACCAATCCCACAGTAGTTATTTCTGTTTGTGCCTGCATACCCTCAGTACCATCAGGTGGTATTTACCAAAATATAAGCATTATGTTTGGTACTGCTACCCAAAACAGCTGCTTTAGAGTAAAAACCAGTCTGTTAGGGGGAGGGGTGACGCCATGCGAAGGGCAGACGTGTGAAACACAGCTCTGCGCACTTTGCTAATTTTTCTAATTATTTTC
>JAOUWY010000002.1:14076725-14121240 GCA_025728095.1 Prietella phreatophila | reverse complement strand
CAACCCCCACCACCACGGTGATTATTAACCAAGACAGTGTTAAAAAACTGCCACTGTCACAGCCCTACTTCCCTCTCACTTCCAGCTTCACAGGGGGTCCACCATCTCCCATCCCCAATGTACACTGAAGCACAAAAACACAAAACAGCAGTGACAATAAGCCCTGAGGCTCATGGGCAGTGGGCTGTACTGTATCTTTGAACAATTATGCTTTGTGAGGAAAGTGTAAGGAGACGCTGTTGGGTCACAGTAAGCTGTAGTTTTATAGCTGCCACAACGGCCATCAATTACCACAGAGCTCACAATGCAACGCTGACAAAGACACACCACTGAAAGACCTCCAAAGAAACACATGCTGTTCTGTCAAGAGTTCACTGACAGTTTGTTGCCTTCTGGCTGAATGTGAGCTCAGTTCAGTTCAACTTTAACAGTAAAAAGAATGGCTATTGTTTGTAATTCTTTAACATTAGAATAAACCAGCTGTAGAGTGTCGCTGCTATAGAGCCATTATTCCTTCTTTATCCATTTAGAGCAGGAGGAGACCACTGAGCTGAAAGAGGCAGTATACACAATGCGTAAAACCCTTATAGCTATATGATGCACAATGCACGTAGAGATATTTTCACCAAACCTCACTGAGCAGAATGCATAGTGGCCAGTACCAAAAATATGCATACCAGTAATTAGCTGGAAAAAGCAACAATACTTTTGTGGAAATAAAAAATAAAAATAAGAAAGGTCCTCTCACATTCCACTGTTTTTATTTCCAGCAAATATCTTAACGTGTACATACTTTAACATAAAAACATTCAACAACAGACATTTGGCGAACAGAAATAGAATAGCGAGTCCCTGAACAAAGTGGGGGTCGATATCAAAAGTAACAGTCAGTATCTGGTGGCTTCAAGCTGCTTTAAGTACTACAGAGCATCTCATCCTCATGGACTGCACCAGATTTTGTCAGTTCTTGCGGTTATCTGTTACATCACTCTTCCACCAAGACACTTTCAAGTATTCGATTACGACTTGGGGACACATGTAACGTAATTTTCCACTGCAAGGACGATCAGCTGTCCTTCCTGTCTCCCTGTAGCACTGTCTTAGGCGTCTTACATTAAAGACATTACAGTTTATTGCTCTGGCCACATCTGCGGTCCTCATGCCTCCCTGCAGCAGGACTATGGCGTGTTCACGCAGGTGAGCAGGAACCCTAGGCATCTTCCTCCTAGTGTTTTTCAGAGTCAGTAGAAATGTCTCTTTAGTGTCCTCAGTTATTGTAACTGTGACCTTAATTGCCTACCACCTGTAAACTGTTAGTGGCTTAAGGACTGTTAAACAGGTACATGTGCAATTATTGTTAATGGTTCATTGAACAAGCATGAAAAATCTCGTTTAAACCCTATCGAATAAAGGGGGGGGAGGAAACCTTTGTGTGTCATATACACACATTGCAGTGAAATTTCCCCCAAGTTTTTTAGGAGCTGGGGTCAGAGTGCAGGGTCATTCTGAGAGTAGCGTGCCTAGTATATTTACTGGCAAGGAACTGTGTAGCTGCCTCCAGATTCCAAGTGCTATGAGTGCCAAGAACTTCAGTTTTGTAAAACCGCACCTCACTTTAATTAAATAAAAAAGCCTAATAACTGTGCAGCAGTATGCTAAGGAGGAAATAGTTAACATAGGTACATAGTTAAACATGCTATAATTAGATCAATACCTCACAAGGATGGTGCACAATTAAATAAAATGTAAAAGTGGACTGTGAGGGCACATGCCAGCTGTAGGGAGCTTAAAGTGTCACCCTGTGCATCCACACATAATTTGCATATTCAAAAATTATTCTAATAATGTGCTGGAATAGGCACTGGAATGCCCTACCTTAGATTAAAGAAAGCATTATTACGACAATGTGTGCAAGTTAAAGGTGAGCGGTTAAAGAGGTCCACCGATGCCTGCGTGTGAAAATGAAGCAGCAGAATTCCGTGGCTATTCTGAGCCCATAATCTCACATGACTGAGGGAAGGTTCTGGGGTGTTAGTCACGTGGCACACAGAAAACAATCAACCACTTGAGAACTTCAGACTCTGAGGAGCTGGTGTAGCTCACAATCTTCAACCCACCCCACCAAAAGTGCTCTTTAAAAAAGGTCACATTTTAAGATTACCCAAAACAATCAGAACTGCATTTAAAATTTAATGCTGCACTATTCCAGGAAGGGAAAGTCATTTCAGCTACAGAGAACAATACTTCGCCAAGTTATTTTCTCTGGTTTTTAAAAAGGTTATTCGTCACTGATGAAGGATAGACACTGGTAATCAACAGGTCATCTTTACTGTTTTACTGAGAACACTACACCACAGGTAAAGCCAGGCGCTATCACAATGAAAAACTAACTAAAACAAACAAAATGCAAAAGGTGGCTATTTGTGGCTGGTGACATCATCGGACATCAGAACTCTAACGTTAGTCAATGCTGCCATATAAGCATATGGATGCTACTTAAAGCCTCATCACAGAGGCATCCAGCCAAAATCCACACAAGCAAGTTTTTACAGCATTCCATTCTGGCACACCCACATCGAAATGAGAAGAGGGAAAACCTCCAAACCTCGCCTCCAGACAGACAGAAGTACAGCCTGGTTCCATATCTTATTGGTGGAGAGAGAGAAGCCTTCCAGAGAGATCACTGCTGGGAATACCACAGCATTTATGTCTAAATGAAACAGCTGTCAGAAGCCCATTTTTCTCCTGCCAGCATTAAATACGATAGCAGTGTAATATGTTAATCATGTTATGTAGTATTCTACAGTGCTATTATTATGGCAGAATTCAGGAGTTTACATTGCCATCATGTTTAGATCTTTCAGTGTTATCACTACCCATCACATATAGCGTTACAAACCTGCATCATACAGTTACTGTAGTGCAGAAGAAACACATTCGCCCTATCATCAGGCAAGAGTGAATTTCAATCCCAACCATGACACAACAACAACAACAGAGCTCAGAGGAAGCAAGTGTTAGTGATCAGCCTCCCCGATTGATAGCTATTGTGCGACAGTGGAGAACTAGCTAGTAGTTTAGAATTAGCAATTGCAAAATTGAAGAAATTGGTGTGAAAGACCAACCAAAAAAATGGAAATATGCCAACAAAGTGCAGAACTTAAATCTTCCCACTGTAACCAGTCCATACAAGAGTAGTTTAGTGATTATTGTGGCCAAAAATGCTTTGTTTTGCAGAAAACTACTGGAATTGTGATGTTTGTTGGTAAATGAGAGCTTTTAGCTGTACTCATGTTCGACGCACGCGAATCAAAGATGGTTTCGGCTGTATGCACGTCGTGATTGACGTCACATGGCGTGTCTAGGCCCAAAGCTACAGAAAATCTCCGGTGATTCCGGTGAAACATTGCAAGCTCCTCCGACTATTGCGGAGCTTGCTTGATTTTGCGTTAATTTCTGCGATCGCAAAATTCTGTACGGACTAGGTAACACTAATTCTAGATGAAATTTTTTTAACAACAAAAAAGGGGTTAGTATTTGTACCAATTAATTTCTGACTTCATTCTGCATTACAAGACCAAAAAACAGCCTGACCACAAATATCCGCTCCAAAACAGTTCACAGTCCATTACAATCTTCTCCCACCTCCATACAACTGTTGTAAACATGCTTCCACTAAAGCAGGCATATTTACAACAGATGTAGCAATTTTTTTCTGCTACACAAACCTCCTTCGGGTCAGCCTACTCATACAGCATTTCGTGGCCAAACAGATACAGGAATCTATTAGAAATGCGAGGTACCTTGCTTGCCTGCGGGTTGTTGAGGACGTGTACAGTGCTTGGTTTAACGCCGTTGGCCTTGACTCTCTTGTAGAGGGCAAAACGGCTCCTCCTCCTTCCACGGTCTCCGCTGGGGAGGGACCCATTGTACCTGTGTATAAATGAGAAGGGACTCAAATTTTGGGCTCATGTAATAAGATGTGCCTAATCAAATGAGCACATTTAAAAGTGAGAATCAAGTCTAACGCAGCGCGTGTTAAGTTATTGGCACTACAATTACTACATGTTTGTGATAACAGTACCTGAGAACTCCTAATGCGAGTAATCTCTTTCCGTCTCTACTATCCAGTATAAACGAATATTTTCATTACACACCATGTTCATATAACTGCAATAGAGGAGGGTGTAATTAAAAATACCGGCATGGTAACGTTCATATTAAAACACTATAACAAATGGGCTACACTGAATACTGTATCAGCAAATGACACTGAAACACAGCATGGAGGGTGTGGACAAAAAACAATGTTTGTTGTAATAAAAGGCTTTACGTTAGCCTTTAAGCTCATGTTGGCTAACACTGGCCTTCATGTATCTCAACGAGTGTCCTGGCCTAAGAGGTTTTTCTAGGCTGATAATAAGCCAGGAGTTGATGTCTGGATTAGGGATGACTATGACGAATTTGATTGATGTTTAAATGGAAGTTTTGTAACTGATTAGTTGACTAGTCTAAAAGTGAGAAACGCCCAGAAGACAGTCAAAAAACGTTGTGCGTATAACTGATCCATCTGAAATACTTAATCTATGAATCAAACAGTCAAATCCCATAATTAGTGTCCAATTATCCGGTGTTATTACGACATACGGTCTTTCCAATGGTCTCTTTCAGCATGTTCTGATGCGCCAGCTCCAACCTTGATGCGATTGTTTTCTTCCCTGGTATAGGGTATACTACTATAGTAGTATGTATCTTCTTGTGTCTGAGATAAGCTCAGTTATTTTTTCAGAGCGGACGGGATCACAGCAGTGCCGAATTGAAGTGAATGACACAATGGGCATTTGCTTGCTTCGGCTAGCCTATGCTAAAACCTACGTACCTGTGCTGAATATGGTTACGCATGGCTCCAGTGGAATTACTATATGACAGTTTGACATGAAATAGCTTACATAAAACTCCCACACCTTGCTCATCTTTCTGACCCCACCGCAACTGACATGGAGATCGGAGGTCAAATAAAAAGATTTTGTTCCAGATACACTTTTAAAAATAATGTATTGTTTGTTTTGAGATGTTTTATTGTAACGTTTGTTTTTTTTTCAATGTTTAAAAATGCAACATTAAAATGAATAAAATCTTTTGCATTTTTTTTTTCGTGTAATCGACTATTGGTTCCTATTGTCAACTAGTAGCAGCTGTCGACAAGTCTCGCACATCCCTAGTCTGAATTACTCTCTAAACAAGCGGAGTGAAACTGGGAGAAAAAAATAAATAAATAAAATAAAAAACAGTCCTGCTTACATCTCTATACCATTAAAGTGATAAAGTAGAATAAGTAAATAAAAAAACACTTCGACTGAAGAACTAGCTTTGTCTGGGCTAAAATATTTTCAACATAACAAAATACATTTAGCCTTTCTTTTGCATCTGCTTGTATGTCTTTACCGTCAACAGAACTTTTTTTTTCCACCATTCAACTAGTCAACATTTTCCCGCAGTGCAAAATAGTTCATAAGTATTAGCTAACTAGTCTATGCAACCCCAAAAGGATAGTGGCTTGTTGCTATGCAAAGTAATACATGCAACAGTTATTATAGAAATCTGAAACAATCTGGAGAGTCTGTAAACTAGCAGCTAGTCAGGCCGCTTCAGTAGCGGGCTCCACACCCAACATCCAACAGTTATGTTTGGTAGAAAAAGGTCAATGGAGATTATAAAGTATCTATCTATCTATCTATCTATTCTCACAGCATCAACTTACATACAATTCAAACATATACTCGTTGTTCCAACCTCTGTGGAAAACATTTTACAGTTCAATCTTTGCACTCAGACAGCCTCTGATGTTCTGCCCACACGACACAGAGAATCTGAGATCTTTTCAGCACTTTTCTGGCCGCAACCTTCAGAATCTTGTGCAGGTTTCCAGAGGAAAAACTAATTTTTGAACACCTCACAACAAGAAGCTTTTCTTAAATGATATAGTCCCTGAACTGAACAAATTCAGGGAATTGCATTTTTAAAAGTTTTTAAAGAATCTCCTCTAAAACACTGAGTGAGTAAAACAAGATAATGTTGCATGTCAGTCAATTGCCCTCTTTATCTTGGTTAAGCATGGTACTCAAGTTTTTAAATGGTCTGAAATGGACACTCACAGCAAAAGGTACCAAAGGAACCAAAAGAGATGCAAGAAACAGAATGTATTAAGACAAGGTATAGTTACAAGCTGTATAGTTTTTTGAAGGTAAATTTCGAAATTCATGCATGAAATACGTTCCAAAAAAAGTTGGGACAGGGGGGATTTAGGACTAATAGCGATGTGACATGTTGAAATTAGAAGGTGATGTGAAACAGGTGAGGCAATCGTCTAATCATTGTACATAAGGAGCCTCCAAAAAAGGCCTAGTCCTTCAAGAGCATGGATGGGTCGAGCCTCACCAATCTGCTAACAGATGCGTCAGCGAATAATCCAGCACTTTGAGAACAACATTCCACAAAGACAAATCGGTAGAATTTTGGGCATTTCACCTTCTACAGTGTACAATATAATTAAATGATTCAAGATATCCAGTCAAATCCCGGTATGTAAAGAGCAAGGCAGAAAACCACTTCTGAAGGCATGTGATTTCCGATCCCTCAGACATCACAGCCTTAAAAACGGTCATGAATCTATAAAGGATATTGTGACAAGGACTCGGGAATACTTTGGTAAACCTTTGTCAGTCAACACCATTTGCCGCTGCATCCACAGATACAAGGTAAGGCTTTACTATGCAAAGCAGAAGCCATGCATCAACGTTGTCCAGAAGCACTGCCGACTTCTCTGGGCTCGGTCTCATCTGAGATAGACAGTAACACAGTGGAATTGTGTTTGGTGGTTTTTGGACAGAACAGCTGTCATGTTCTCTGAGCCAAAGAGGAAAAGGACCACCCAAGCTGATATCAGAGTCAGGTCCAAAAGCCAGAGTCTTTCATGGTATGAGGGCAACTTGTACATCTGTGAGGGCACCATTAAAACAAAGATATGTACACATTTTGGAAAAACATATGCATCCGGAGCAGGACAACGCCAAACCGTATTCTGCCCGTATTATAAGCACATGGTTGTGTAAGCAGAGAGTACGGGTGCTAGCATGGCCTGCCTGCAGTCCTGACCTGTCTCAGATTGAGAACGTGTGGCGCATTATGAAGTACAAAATAAGGCAATGAAGGCCCTAAACAGTTGCGCAGCTGAAAAAATGCATCATGTATGAATGGAGGAAAATTCAGCTTGCTAAACCTAACCAACTGGTATCTTCAGTCCCAAACACTTAAGTGTTATTAAAAGAAAAGGTGATGCTACACAGTGGTAAACAGTTGACTGTCCAAACTTTTTGGAGTGTGTTGCAGTCATCAGATTTGAAATGAGTGTATATTTTAAATTAATTAAATTCACAAAGTAAAACATCAAATAATATGTTAATGTGTTTTCAACATAGTACAGCGTGAACTGAATTTTCAAATGACACTTTTTTGTTGTTTCTTTTTGAATTTTCCATACAGTCCTAACGTGTTCGGATTTGGGGTTGTATATATTTCTGTGAAACTGCATTGTGACAATATGCCTCATTAAAATAAATGCAAATAAAATTTAATTGGATGCACATGACAGAACAACCGCAGCTACTGTCACAGGAGTTTGGGTTGATTTTGACTCAGTCATTAGTGCCGGCTGTTTTTCAGCTCAGTGCAAATGTGATAACTTCATCTGGCCTGAGTTTCGCTGACTGCTGCCGCTATTGTCTGCGTGAGCCTCGGCTCTAATGCGGCACCTGCTCGACTTGTTTTGGAACTTGTATTGCAGTTGGATTTTATATTTGAACAAGTTTGACTGTTTCTTGGGTCTTGATTTTTATTTTTGTAAAGCTTTTTTTTTATGACACCAATTATGGTCGTCTAAATAAACAATATTTATAGCAACTGCAGAAATGTATTGGGGTCTTAATAATAGAAAAAAAAATGACAAATCACAATACCATTTAAAAAAATGTCACCCAAACCGCTCAGTCTTTTTATTTGTGATGCAGTGGCCACTTTCAACAATACTGCATTCAACCAAAGGAACATACCAGACTTCCAACTAGGAAAACGGAAAAAAAAAACCCCACCTTAACCTGAAGTTTTTACTTGGGAAATTGGGATGGTGTCCTCAACTCTGAGCTCAGCAAGTGACATCAAATCAATATGGCTGCCCACAGCAGCAGCAAACAAAGTGTCCCTTCTTACCTTTAAATGAGTTTGCTGTACATACACACACACACACAAGTATTTATTTAAGATCAATCAACCTACAGACATATTTGCTTGATAAATATATAACACTGACTACACTATTCACTGTTTTAGGTGGAAAATATAAATCGCTTATCACAGTTAGCTGGCCAGCTTCTTTCTAACAAAAGAGGAACATGGAGGAACCCTTGCCCCAGCTCACTTTGTAACTTGAAAGCACAGACCATAATTCTGCATGAAAATGTCAGATTTCCCACTTGTGAAGGCATGGAATGTCAAAAAAGTTGTAAATAAACCTTTGCTAGCAAAGGGGTCGTATGTGATTTCGACTGCATATCTGTAGAAGCAGAGTAAAAGGAGAAGTCTTCTCTCTCCTTCAAATGTCATCTTTCACTTTGTTGTACAAGGCTGGAATGGCAGTTTGACATTTTCTTTGGCGATTCGTATTGAGTGTCAAAGTTTTGCAGCATACTTTAAATGCTGGTTTTTCGACCATGTTTAATTGCTGCATCATTTTGGTTATATAGCAAGTTACACTATCTGTGAGCGTGAGCCACTTCACGCTGTCACGTTTATACTTGCACTGTCGGGCAAAGGCATCCGTAACTGCTGTGTGAAAAACTGCGTTTTGTTTTATTTATTCCCAGCTTAAAATACTGGGTGGGATGGTCATATTTTACATGTGTTTTAGGTTAGTTGTATTGCCTCTTTTCATTGCCACGGTTTTAAAACAAAGTCAACATACCGTCTCGTTCACGTTAATGGGCTCTCCTCTCTCACTCGGCTTCAAGCCAAAATGTTCCAACACCTGACCAGTGGACTGCAGCTTTGAAACCGAGTCAATATGGACTTATTCTTCCAAACTGGCTGTAGTTGTCAGGAAAACACTAAATAACGCCTCGAATAACACATTCTCCTCACCTGCTGCCATCTGCTATGTATGTGGACACACAGGCACCGCCTCCAATACCGAGAGCAGTGCAATTGGCTAAAATGTTGGTGACATTCATTTTTATGTAAATTCAATGGGCGATACATCACTTCAACAAGAATTCTCGAGGTAATGTCCATATATCGTACAATAAGTCAATATAGTAATTATCACGACAGGCCTACTTAGAAACATAACTGACTAAGCTAAAAAGTGGTAACTAACGTAATGTAACAACTAGCTAGTTACGAGCATTAATACAGACTAAGAGAAATTAAAGCAGTCACCATCTCCAAACACGCATAAGAACACAAAAAGTATTATTTGAGTCTGACTAGCATACTTTATTTTCTCTTGATATATGTTTAACTATGAGGTGAGTGTGTGTGTATGTTGTGCTAGCAGGAGAGTTATATGATGACTTTAGGCTGCAATTCATTTCGCTCAAATTTGTGAGTGTTTCTACATAGCTGCATGTTCCTGATTCTGACAAAAAAGGTCTGTAATGTGTTCCAGCTAATTATCCTGCCCAGTAAAATTGGTTGTGTGAAAGTACAGATCATGCCTCGACGGATGTGTGTAGTGCAGCAGGCCGTGAGGTTCGTAAACACGCACTATAGTTACAGCAACAAGATGTGTTGCACCACTGAGAAGTGCACTGCGTTTAAAAATTTGACACAAAATGAAAAAAAAAATTGTTTCGGTAAAGTCAATATGAAGTAGGCTTTCGTTTTCTAATCGTTAAACCTACTTGTCTGTCGGACAAATCAATTATTAATAAATAAATAGTTGGAAGAGAACTCTGCCTGTCCCGGTTGAAAATGTTTGATTTGTTCATCCGTAACTGACCAGCGATATCATGAGCCAGGCTGGGGAGATCACAACACACATATAACAGTCCCTCCAGTATTCTGCGATCGCAGAAATGAACCCAAAATCAAGGAAGCACCATAGAATTTCGCAGGACTGTGAAATTTTTCAAAATTACCGCAGATTCTGTTCAAGACGCGTCATCACAACACACGTTCAGCCAAAGCCCTCTTCGAACAAGAGCTACAAAGTCTCATTTACCAACAACCATCAAAACGATTTCATACAACTGCAACTTCACCAATTCAAGTAGTTTTCCACAAAAAAAGGGACACCAAAAAAATTCCTCAAACTGTATCGCACATTTTTTTGTAAACTGTATGGACTGATATACCATCTGGGGAAAACCTCCCGAGTCTGATTCTGACTTCTCCGGCTAAAGCTCTTTACAGAAATGAAAAGATCCAAAGGAACAAGAGGCCGAACCAGAGAAATGAATGTGGTGGAAATCTCCACGGCATTTTCTCTCAGAGAGGAGCTCAGTGCTATGTAGCTGATTGTAATCCTTTCTCTTTTGAGCCAGAATCCTCTGCGGAAGTGATCAGCTGCACCTGTCCTGCAGTCAGGGGTCATTCCCACAGAGCCAGTGTCACTTCTCACCACAAATCAACAAACCTCAGTGGAGAGGGGGGATGTGATGTGAGAGGTTTGTTAAACTAATCCAGACACATGACTCTAGCTAAACCTTATGGCAGGAATCTGTGTCTGAAATAAAGCAGTCTAAACGCAACTGGTGTGAATTTAACACTGTCCTGCACATGAACATAACTCTCCAGTGTTTTCAATTAGAGCCAGAAATATCCGACATGAAACATTCACTGAAACTGAAATAAACATTCTTGTTTAAAACTTGTTTTAAAACTGCAGTGAATCTCTCTCATCACGCGGAAAAATGAACATAGTACATTTCTGTCCTGAGTCAAATCCTCAAACTGTTTAAAAACATGGTCTCAAAACTCAATCAGCCCTTCTCAGGTCACAGAGATTAAAGCCATTTCAGAAACAAGCCTGACACATGACACTGAATGAGTCAACGGCTCAGAGAGATCCTTTTTCCTCCGTTCCACCTACGGAGATCAGTCAATGGAAATCAAGATGTCCTGCCAGAGGTGTTGCTTCGAATAGGCTGGTAGGATCCCACAAAACCCTATCAATAAGGCCAGTCAGGCCAGTGAGGACAATGAACAGAGACAGCAGGACTGAGGAGACACAGTTCCTGTGCCCAGATCAATAATACACTCTTTCAGCCTCAGTCCCTACCCCCAAAGTGTGCCAGGCTCCCGTGCCAGGCAGATCTAGCTGGGGGGGGTCGGGGGGGGGGACCAGGCAGGACAAGAACAAGCCTGGTACTCATGTTACGCCTGTAGGGTAACGAAAACTAAATCACTCAAATAATAATAATAATAATAAATAATGCTAATGATGAGGTGTGAAGACATTCCTGATTCTCCAATCAATATCAGATCCTTGTCTAAGCATTTTTTGTAATAAATGTGACCTCAAATGCAACATGCAGAACAATCACACAGTCAGGAACCTTCTAGAATGGCCGTCATAACTCTTACATTTACAATGGGGCTGTAAAGGAAGGCAGACTTCAACAGAAAAAGAAAAGAAATAAGCGTAGACTGATCACAGGGGAGGAAAGAGATTAAAACGACTTCCGAATTCCTCCACAGTCCCGAGTCTGTGTGGGACTTCCGGAGTGACTGTGGCCAAATAACGGAACCCAGTAAATGAACAACAGCTGCAAAAGCAGAAACCCCGAGATTTAACCCCGAACAGGAGGGGCTAGCTTTGCTGAAAGCTTTCCGAGAGCGAAATAATCGCCTTGCCATCATGGCAGACGCACGCGGAACTAAACGCGCGATATTATTGCTGAAAACTGGGAGAAAAGCACGTGTCTCGGGTCGTGAGTAACGCCAGAGAGTGCATCTCGGTCGAGAATACCTTCCGGACAAGAGCAAACCGATTCCGTGGATATGTTTAGTGAGAATTTGGTACGGTTTTGCCCGAAGTAAACCAGCTGACAGTCTCGGTGTGGCTCGCGTTAGAAGGAAATCCGGCTGCTCGAGATCTCCTCCGTGTTTGATCAGATACAAGCGCTTAGGCAACTTCAAGTTCGTCCTGGAAGTGGATTTGGGGGGGAAACGGGGACGGTTGGTTATTGTCATCAAACTCACCCGAGAACAACCAGTTCCCCGTACTTTACAAGCTCTTTGGTGGGTGCACAGGTCTCCTCCTGACCCGGAGAAAACATCAGGCTGTTCACCTCAATAAGCGGCCGCTCCTCGCTCTGCATTTAGTAGCGCCAATCCAAAGGGGAAAAAAGATCACAGCACAAATACTTCAAAGGACGCGGCTAACGGCCATTTTCCGCCTCTTTTCCGCCCCCACTCAAGTTTCTCGCTGTTACTAAATAACCCCAGTACTCTGATACACCAGAATACAGGCGGAATAGTTCAAATGTCTTCTAAAGCATTCCCCAGTATCACAAATAAACGCGCAACTTCGTGTTTCGATCGCTTTCTGCCAAGTGGAAAAACATTAGGCTTCACGGTAGGGGGTGGACTGTACCATTCACTCTCGCCTACTTTAAACAGGGAGAGCGGCGGGGAGAAATCTAAAAAAGAAGAATAGGATCTGCCGAACTACTCTCGACAAGGATTGCGCTGTGAGTGTACTCAAAGATTCACGTTGTTTTTCCATTAATTAGTCGGTGTAAAAATGTTCCTGTTCAATGAAACAACCTCGTGCCAAATCGAAGGTTCTCCCTCCAGTGGCACAGTCCAAGCGCGCCACGGTCTGAGGCGGCACCTTCAATTATGTAAACAAAGAGTAAAATTAGGAATTTTTAAAGGGACAGTCACACCATATGTGTAGCTCAGCGCTCGGGGGGGAAAACCTTTCTCGAGTGTACGCGGTCGTGAAGACCATGTTGCATAGTATTACGATCTGATTAATTATATCGCGATATATCGCTTTGCTTATTGTAAGTCGCTTTGGATAAAAGCGTCTGGCAAATGAATAAATGTAATTAGATGAATTAGTAGTTATTTGAACTTTAATAAACATAAGCGGCATCAGCAGGATGCCAGGATTAGAGAAGATTTGCTTCATTTCTGCCTCAGGAGAGTATAAAATTGATATTTGTAGCGATTGAATAGGTCAAGAGGGAATTGATGACGTCCAGACATGTTCTTCTTTTTTTCTTTGTGTGTGTGTCCATCCATCCATCTTCTACCGCTTATTCCTTCTTCAGGGTCACGGGGAACCTGGAGCCTATCCCAGGAAGCATTGGGCACAAGGGTGCCAGTCCATCGCAGTGTACCCATTCATACACTACGGACAATTTAGACAATCAGCCTACCATGCATGTCTTTGGACTGGGGGAGGAAGCCGGAGTACCCGGAGGAAACCCACAGCATGGGGAGAACCTGCGAACTCTGCACACACTTGGTCCCAGCGGGACTCGAACCCCGGACCTTAGAGGTGTGAGGCTAACCACTAAGCCACCGTGCGCCCCCTTTGTGTGTGTTATGGGAGTATCAATGTGTTAAAGCAGCATTCTGGCATAAAACACTGGGGAAATGTTTGTTCGTTTTCTATAGTGGTATTGCATCTGTGCACCCTGAGCGCTTTTCACCTTTAGACCTATTAAATGACCCAATATTATCTTCAGTAAAGTACTTTATCCTGGTCAGGGTCGCAGTGGATCTGGATCCTATCCTAAGAGGACTGGGCTCGAGTTGAGAATACATACTGGACCAGGAACCATGCACACATTATGGTGTACTCATTCACATCTCTGGGCAATATAGGGTAGCCACCTACATGTTTTTGGGAGGTGGGATGAAACTAGACAAACTGGAGAACATCCATACAGACAAGGAGAGAACATGCAAAAACGCTACACAATGAGTAACAAAAGCTCAGGATCGAACTAGGGATCCTGCAGCTGTGAGGTAGCAGTGTTACCTACAGTGCCCCATATTACCCAGTACATAGGCTCTTACCTCAATATGCTATAGATGTCTTTAAAAAAACAATTAATTTAAACTGTAATAAGTTGAGCTTTTGGACTGAAAATTGGCATAATGATTTATTACACTGCTGCAAGGGTGGCATGGTAGTTTAGTAGTTTGCACATTTGTCTCGCACCTCTGGGGTTGGGGCTTTGAATCCCTCATCTGCCCTGTGTGTGAATGTTCTCCCCGTGCTTTGGGGGTTTCCTCCCCCAGTCCAAAGACATTCATTTTAGTCTGATTGGCTTTTCCAAATTATTCACATAGTGTGTGAATGGGTGTGCGATTGTGCCCTGAGATGGGTTTTCACCCAGGCACCTTGTGCTCTGAATTCCTTGGGTTAGACTCCAGACTCCCTGTGACCCTGTGTAGGATAACCGGTATGGATAGATGGATAAACTGCTGCATGTAAACTCACCCTCAAATGTAACACATACTCTAGATGAAATACATACTGTATCTATTGTATAATATTTTGTTCCAGTGGTAATATATATGTAAAATCATCATGACGTTTCAGAGCTGTTGATTAATAGTTTCACCCATCACTGCACAGTTCTGTGTTGTTGGTGCTTAGTGAATAGTCACAACTGCTGTCCTTTTGCTTTTCAGCAGATGATTGCACATGAATGGGCCATTTGCTCTGTAACTGCTGTTTGTCCTAACACGCTTCCCCAGGCTGTTCTAGCTTAGTAAATCTAGGTAACACCAGACCATAGCAGGGGTTGTCAAACTTTTCCCCACGAAGAACCCTTTTAGCTGTTTTAAAAAGAATTCCAAAGGATCTCTCGGCAAATTATTAAAATAAAAGCTTATTCTTCAAATGTGTACAAAAATATTGTTGCTATTTATTGGAGCCATAGAGCTTTTACAACTGAACTTTCCACTGATGGAACATGTTGGGTCAGAGTTGACTTTATTTATAGGCCTATGTGGTTTTCACTTATTAAGATCTGAATTAAACCTGCTTAAATCAAGTGACAATTAAAATAGACCAATAACTACAAGAATTCAATAATACAACTTTGGTGGATTTTGATTTCCATCACTGTAACAAAATAAATATAATGACCCTACTGGATATGCTTCATGGATCCCACAGAAAACCAAAGTCCTATAGAACTGCCAAGGAAAACAGAGAGCAGTACCACCAAAACTATTAATTATCCATCAATAAGTATCAAATATAAATAACTTATCATATGTAATAATATTAATATCATTATCAACAGTAACACTGACAAAAACAATAGTAAAAATAAACAACAATGAGATAATAATCAGAAATATTACTAAGAACAATACTAACAGCAGTGGACATAATGGAAGTAATAGTGAGAATACTTACTAACAACAAGAAAAACAGCAGTGCCAACAATAATAGCAGAAGGGATTTGGGGGTAGGATTAGGGGTTATGTTTAGGTGGTCAAAATGGAAGGGTGGGATTTTGCAGTGAATGTTGCTGTGCACCCACTGCAGCAGAAGATTTGTAACTTTTTCCAAAGTGGTCATGTCACTTAAGTTTGGGATTAGTCTATCTGTTGTCTGATTCCTCCATGTCCGTTGTCGTCATCGCAGTCGTTTACACATCCCTGATGAATGTGTCACCTCCGATCTGACCTGTTGTTGCTTTTTTAAAGGTTGTTTTTCTTTCACCCTTTCTTCCTCTGACCCCTATAGGCAAAAACATCAAGGCTTCAGATGGGAATGTGTGTTCATCACAAAAAGTGTGTATTATTGAGCAATGCCACTGCATTAGTTGTATGACTGAAAACTGTTTTTGTTGTTGTTGTTTTAATGATGTAATTTCATATATACACACACGTCTAAAACATAGATGTTCAATTGGAGTGATTGCAAAAAGCCAGAGCATTTTATCTACACAATTGTAACATTTATATACAAACCATTTAGTGATCCCTCATGCTCTGTGGATGGGGGTATTGTCATCCTGGAAGAGACCATTCCTATCAGGACAGAAATGTGATAAAAGATAAAGGTTTGTTTTGCAGTAACTCAGACACATGTACTCAAACCATCCATTCATCTTCTACCGCTTACTCCTTTTCAGGGTCGCAGGGGAACCTGGAGCCTATCCCAGGGAGCATCGGGCACAATCACATACACAGACCCTGGAGGTGTGAGGCGAACGTGCTAACCACTAAGCCATCATGCGCCCTGGACTCAAACCATGCCAACTAAATGCCCCTGACAGTATAGCAGAACCACTGGACCTGTCGAGCATTGAGACTGGTACTGTTCTCTTAGTTTAGGCCACACAACCAGTCGCCCACTTGTGTAGAAAATAATGACCAGATCAGGTTTTTCCATCTCTCAAATGTGCATTTGTTATTTTAATGAGGGGTTTATGCACTGCAACCCTATTATAATATCCCTCCTAATCTTGCTGACAGATTGATCATGTCCTGCATTGATATTAGTCACCTGAACAGTTGCTCTTCCATTTTTCTTACATATTGCATTAATGCACAAGCATCACAGTCACTGAATGTACGTTTTTGACCACAGTTAACTGATAGAGTTTACAACTCTGTTTACTGATGAGTTTCTCAGAGACCTAAATGAAAATGTCTCTTTCAACAGTTGTGCAGTCTTAGTGAAGGACCAGCCCCACAGTAATGAACCTTTCACATTCACTTAGCGGCTGTGGCACAGATGATGGAGCGTGTTGTCCACTAATCGTAGGGTTGGCGGTTCGAATCCTGGCCTGTATGACTCCACATGCCGAAGTGTCCTTGACACTGAGACCTAAGTTGCTCCTGATGGCCAAGTTAGCGCCTTGCATGGCAGCTCTACTACCATTGGTGTGTGAATGGGTGAATGAGACACAGTGTAAAGCGCTTTGGATAAAAGCGCTATATAAGTGCGCCATTTACTTGGATCTTTTCATATTGCTATCTTGATACAAAATGGTGACATTTTATACATGCTACAGAGCATAGCTGAATGATAATTGCTTAATTGTATCATATACACCTGTCTGGAAGCATCTATACTTCTTGTATATCCGGTTTTCCCTTTAATTTGTCAAATGTTTATATGAAAAAACTTATCATTTACACAAAATAGAACTCAGCATTTAGGGTACTACTATGACAAAATACACCAGAATTACTTTAATTTGAATCTGTTGGTAATAAAGCAGGCTATTCTGAAATTTTACTCCCTTTGTATCTAATATCATGTTTACCCAGTTCACTCCTGTTGGAGTGTTGGACCACAGCAACACCAGTGGAGAGTCCTAGTGAAAGACATTAATTTGCTATAAACGCCACATCACTAGTCCCAAATCTATTTATATCTTCCACTGTGTTTCAATTGTGCAAAAATGTAATGGAGAAAAAAAACCTTTATTCTAATATATTGTTCCAGCCTTAA
This sequence comes from Prietella phreatophila, assembly GCA_025728095.1. NCBI lineage: Eukaryota > Metazoa > Chordata > Actinopteri > Siluriformes > Ictaluridae > Prietella > Prietella phreatophila. Next base: position 14,103,743 of record JAOUWY010000002.1, on the reverse strand, counting down.
AAGAACACACACCCCGACAAAGTATTCTGTCTTTGTTTTGCATACCATCTTGATACATAACATATGTAAGGAGACTTGTGCTTAAAGATATATGGCTGGATTTAATCAATGCGGTGTGTGTGTGTGTGTGTGTGTGCGTGTGCACAATAGAGGACAACAGGAAGACAGAAAACATGACACATCCGCAGAGAGAGGATTGCGCAATAGTGACGCAAATGGTATGTGGACTACATGATGACGTGTCTGAGGCACACAGCCAGCTGCTTATTCTTGCACTTGTTCTCATGTGGTGTTATGATTATACAGAAGCAGCACAGTATGGATAAATGTGCCTTAAAAATGCAATATCTGTGGTAAATTAACTTCCTGAATATGAAGAAAAAAATTATTCTCATACCCATGAATGCCTTTTATGAAAATATATAGCTCTCATGACTGTACGATGGGTTTGGCTCTACTTGTGCCAGAGGACAGCAGAGCTTCAAGGGGAACATTGTAAGATGTTGTTTCATGCAGTTAAAGCTCAGACATTTTTTATGATCTCTTCTATCATTTACAAAACAACCATCAAATGGCCATCTGAAATACACAGTACAGCTGAATATCGCTCTCTAATACCGTACGCTAACTAAAGCCAGGTTCTTCATTTAAAACGCATCTTGTTGTGTCCACTTTGTTTTATTCAAGTGAAATTGTGTTTTGTTTTATTGGGGGGGCATATTTGTACAAGTAGAAGAGTTCAAATGGGCCTCTCCTATCTTTGTAATTCCTCTGACTACTGCTGTAATGCACTGTTGCTATTATTTACAGTCAAGAACATTTATTTTTAGTCTTTCCATTTGCTATGGCATTTATAGCCTGTACATATACCCTGATTAAAATATATACAGTACTATCCTTCATTCATCTTAAGTAACCACTTATCTTGGTCAGGGTCACGTTTAATCTGGAGCCCATCCTGGGAACACTGGGCAGCAGAACATCCTGGAATAGAGTTTTCTTAAAAAATATTGGAACGGCAAGACAATTCATTTGTTTGTATTATACAACAAAGGCATTTGGGTTTGAGATCAAAAGCTGGATATGTGATGAGAGTTTATGATTTCAGCTTTTATTTATGCATTAAACAACATGAAACGTAAAACCTTGTGAATCAAACCACCCAATTTTTAGGTGAGCAAAATTATCGGAACTGATAAGTCTTGAAATAAATGTAACGTGGCTTAGTGGTTAGCACGTTCACCTCCAGGGTCTGGGGTTTGATTCCCGACGGGGTCGTGTGTGTGGAGTTTGCATGTTCTCCCTGTGCTGCGGGGGTTTCCTCCGGGTTCTCCGGTTTCCTCCCCAAGTCCAAAGACATACATGATAGGCTGATTGGCGTGTCTAACTTGTCCATAGTGTATGGGTGTAACCCGCCTTGTGCCTGATGCTCCCTGGGATAGGCTCCAGGTTCCCTGCAACCCTGAAGAAGGAATAAGCGGTAGAAGATGGATGCAATAACTGCATCAAGACTGTGACTTAATGACCACCAAATTGTTGGTTTCTTCGTTTGTGATGCTTTTCCAGGCTTTTACTGCAGACTCTTTCAGGTGTTGTTTGTTTTGTGTTTCGGTCTCTCATTGTCTGGCTGCATGATGAAGTTTAATTTGGATGCATTTCTCTATAAATTGGCAGACAAAATGTTCCTGTAAACTTTTGAATTCATTCAACATCATGAGTTACATAATAAATAAAGAGTATTGACTGTTCCAGAAGCAGCCATGCAAGCCCCGGCCATGATGCTACCTCCAGCATGTTTCACAGATAAATGGATCATGAACAGATCCTTTCTTTCACCACACTTTGGCCTTTACATCACTTTGGTAGAGGTTAATCTTGGTTCCAGAACCTTTGTGGCTCATCTCTGTATTTCTTTGTGAATTAAAATATGGCTTTCTGATTCGTACTGCTGATGAGTGGTTTGCATCTTGTGTACTTGAAGTTTTCTTGGAATGGTGGATTTGATACCTTCACCACTGCTCTGTGGAGGTTGTTGGTGAGGTCACTGTTGTATTTGGGCTTTTCTTCAAATCGCTCACAATGTTTCTGTCATCAGTTGTTGTTTTCCTTGGCCGACCCATTCGGTCTGTTGCTCATTACACCAGTGGTTTCTTTCTTTTACAGCTCAAATTGTTGTATTGGCAATGCTCAAAGTTTGAACAATTCCTCTGAATGATTTTCCCTCTTTTCTCAGCTTCAAAAGTGCTCGTTTTTCTCCCATAGACAGCACTCTGATCTTCATGTTGGCTTATCCTTTTTTTTAACAACAAATGCAGTCTTCACAGGTGAAACTGCTGAAGGCTAAAACCTAGAGTAGATATTCAGAGCTATTTATTGTTTCAACAATCACTCTAACAGGACACACCTGGGTAACAAGAAACATCTGACAGTCAAATGTTCCAGTATTTATGCTCAGCTACAAATTGGGTGGTCTGATACAAAATAGAACATATCTACATATAAATATCCGGAAATAAAAGCTGAAATTCGAAACTCTCTTCTACATTCATCTCAAACTCCAATGTCTTCAGTATACAGTCTAAAGCAAAAAAAAAAAAAAATTAGCTGGACTTGCCATTCCAATAGTTTCGGAGGGGACTGTATATTACTGGGCATCATGCACAGACACGTTCACAGACATATTCACATCTAGGGGCAATTTAGCAGAGCAAATCCACATACTGGAATGTTTTTGGGAGGTGGGATGAAATCAGAAAAGAGGACATTCACATGGATCCAGGGATTCACATATAGTTCAGGATTGGACCCAAACACCCTGGGGCTGTGAGTTGGCAATGTTACCTTCTGTGCAACTGTGAAACCATCTTACAGTACTATATAGTCCCATCTGTACGTCATCCAATTGGTACGTAATGTTCCCACTGTACAAACCAGTAGATATCCATGTATTTATTTGCACTATTCATTGTTTCTCTTTTCTATTATTCTACTCCTTATTTTTGTTAGTTACATTTAATAACTGCCAAGTTTCTTGTCCAATGATTCTGAGCCAATGGATTTCTCTATTATTTTTCTGTTAAATTGTATTATGATTGTATTGCATTTTTGTAAAATAGAAATTACACAGTATAACTATATAACATGAGAGTCCTAATTAAGTTGGCTTTGTATAAACCCTTAGTATTAAAAAGTGCCTGTTTGTGCCTTGTATCATACAAAATAGTGGGTGTGTCTTTCACTTGTCTTTGACCTGGTTTGTTATTATGCTAGACAGATTATGTGGTGACGCCTGAATGTAGTTTCCATGCTGATAGGGTCATGACCACGTGGTGAGTTTGGGATCAGCTGACTGCAATATGACATGCAAGGCTGGAATGTGCTACAGTAGACTGTGCTAGAGGGTTACCAGGACACAGTTTGCTCACATAAATGCCACACAAAAATGTTAGAGCTGCTCAAGATAAAACCTTCTCAGAGAGCTGGAATCATGTGATGTACCCTTCATGTTATAAGTAAAATGTCAGCACTTGCAGTTAAGTTCTGCATGTTTTGGTTGCATGAAACATGTCCATCCTGCCTATTAAAGATAGGCACAAAACGTTCCAATTCCTGTTTAGATTGTACTGTTTGCACATCCTGTTTGATGAGTCAACAAGGCTTCCAAGAAAAACTGCTTTCTTATTATTTCTCAGAAATCTTTTCCCCAAGATGGTGATGGCATGACTGAAAGAAATCTTTGTAAAATAACTGACAAATTGTCCCGATTTACTTTGACATGTTCAACTTGATATTTGGCAAATATCTATGGTGATATGAGTCTTGATATAGAAATGAATGACCCATTTCGGACATATTGGTGTCATGCTGAATGTCCCAGGAGTCATTCATAAAGATCCTTAAGAGCTGATTCTGACTTTTAGGATCAGTGTTGGCAAGACACTTCACACAGTTCTCATGAATGAAGCTGTATCAGTTCCCTTTTAGATAAAGACAAACTTGGACAAAAATAGGAAGTGTGTTCTTACACCACTCACATCATAGATGACCCTCCAGTCATAAGTGAACTATGCAGTGCACCACATGACACATCCCAGCTTCCTTCAGACACATTTGTGTGTAAAATACAACACCAGTTTTAATAGACAAGCTCTTGCCTTAGATCGTTTTCTTAGATTGTACTCAACAGACTGTTATAAAGTTTGTTAGCATCAAAAGGCAATCCTAAATCTCTAGATCTCAAATCATATTCTAAGAGTATGTTCCTGCAAGGTTCTGTTTTAGGTCCCTTAATTTTTCTTGTTTTTATACATACTCCTTTAAACAATTAATTTGCACTAAATCAACTCAAAATAAAATAGCCGGTTCCACCCTAGATCTTGATTACTATTCCGTCTTATTCAAATCTAATTAAAACATGAACCACTTCAAATAAGTCAGAATGCAGAATGTCAGTACTCAGTTTACATTGGGTGTCAAGGGGCAAAACTATATCACCTAGAAATGTCACTGACATGCACGTAGTCATTTTTTTTGCACCCCCACTGATTATTGTTATTGTTGGATTAAGGCTACTGTGGTCAAAAGTTCACCAAAACTGCACATTTGAAGATTAGAAAACTTTGCCTGGTCTTTTTCCAGTCTTCAACTGTCCAGTTTCAGTGAGCTTGTGCCCACTGAATCCTCAGGTTCTTGTTCCTGGCTGGCAGGAATGGAACCCAGGTGGTCTTCTGCTGTTGTAGTCCATGCAAGGTTTGACACGTTGCATTGTAAGTTGCTTATCTGCTCATCACAGTTGTAATTATTTGAGTTACTGCAGACTTCCTGTCAGCTCCAACCAGTCTGGCCATTCTCCTCAGACCTCTCACATCAACAAGGCATTTCCACTTGCAGTACTGATGCTCACTTGGTGTCTTTTTTGTTTTGTTCTTCACTCCACTCTGTGTAAACTCTAGAGAAAGCTCATGTGTAAATATCCCAGGAGATGAACAGAATTTGAAATCAACGGTGCCCTTCTCACACCAACAACTATTCCACGGTCACCAAGATTACCCCCCACACACACACACTTTCTTTATCCTAGACAAATATGTTCAGACCTGCAGGGTCTGCAATTACCCAGAGTCATAAAAGGGAAAGTAGTGATTTCCTTAACAGTAAGGAGACTTGTTCAGTGAGGCAGCAGCTGGAGGATGACTGCCCCCACTGTTCAACATGACACAGTGCTAGTAATCCAATTATATTTGTATATAGAACACCATTATACTATTACATAATATTTCATCCTTGTCTTAGTTGTGCAAATTAGAAATCTACAGGTATGTGCACTGAGGCAGTTTATTTAATTACATGCTGCTAGTTCAATTATTCTATTATCATATTTTGAAGCCTTACTCTAGAGGTTACACTGCAACCCAAAATATTAAAAGCCTGGCCTTATGCTGCTAAAATTCTATCTATTTACAACGTGTTAAAGTTTGTTTCTGGTACATCTGTTATTCCTTGGAATTTAATAAAGTTGATTCTACCTACACAAAACACTGCATTCAGCGAATCCATAATAAAATAATACGAGACGCTGTATTTATCAAGCATCTGTTTTTAATAACGCTCACCTGCTTAACAAAAATTGAAATATTCCTTGTTAATGAAATACAGAGTGTATGGAATAGATTATGAGATGCCTCTTTCCCTCGCCCTTGTACTTAAGTAATATTACAGTAGAAGTATCTGCTGTGGAAAAGTCAGATGTATCCGTCTTTTATGGCCAGATTGTTGCACTGGCATTAAAGTGTAGCACAAAACAGACACCTGGCTGCCTTTTTCATTAACAGAGACATAAAAAAAGGGTACTCTGGAAAACAAACATAACATTCAGAAAACTCAATTCATGTGGTGTGTGTGTGATTAAGCAAGCTTTAGACTGCAAAACAAATGTAGTGAAGTCAGTACACAGTTATCTCAGAGTCTTTAAAACACGCATATCCTCAACTTTCATTTTTATGAAAGGATAAAAACCCTTCTGTCAAAGAGCACTAACAAAGATGTAGTTTTCAAAGTGGTTCAACTGAAAAGGGATTAAAAATGAATCAAAACAAACAAGTCTAACCGTTGTGTCTATTCGGATGATAGCTCTGGCAAACTCTACTGACAGTAAGGAATGCCACTGTAGAGAAACTGATAGTCAGGAAAGGGAATCCAGATGGATTGGTTCATGGGGTGTATGTGGCCACGCTTGGGCCAATCCCTGCTCTTCTTCGATGGGGCTGGGTCAGTGCTGTGGGTTTAGAGAGCACACATCAGATCTGGTGTGAAGGGAAACAGGAGAGCCAGAGTTTAATGGGGTATCTGCTGTGGGGAGAATAGAACTGGTCTTCAGAAGACAGACTGTCCCTACCTTCTCAGCTACTTGTCTCCGTCACACTAAAACAAGACACAGAAAACAAAAATCAGATATCACTTGAAGCCATTTTATGTAAATGTGTGTAAAGAAAGGTTCATTAGAGACTAAAAGGTCCTGTACTATTTTCGTCTGTGGGTTTTCATGCATAGGAATGTGTAGAGAGTATGTGAGTAAAGCAGGGCTGGACTTGCCCTGTCTACACACTGGCCTAGGTGCAGTTTGGCAGATGGTAGAACGACCATTACTAATAAATTAATACGATCTATGACAGAGGAACAATCATATACAGTATCCTGTTTAATAACTGCAGTGAACTTTTGGTTAAAAACAGAGAGAAAAAAAACAGAGCCAGACACTAGCCAGGCTCAAATAATATATTTTACATGCGACGCAAAGAAAGACATCTCATTGCTGACTTTATCCAAGGCACAATGTGCTACAAGATCATATTCATCCCTTTTCCCTTAGTTTGTATTAATACACTTGTCTAACAAACGTTTTCATCAAATGTTATACCATTTCTGTAGCTGCCACGTTTTAGCCTAGTCAACTAAATCTTCATTCAACTACACCATATGTCGACAGGTTTATGGACACCTGACCATCACCCCCTTATGTGGCCCTTCCACCAAACTGTTGCCACAAAGGTGGAAGCACACAATTGTACAAAATGTATCCGTATGCTGTACCATTACAATTTCCTTTCACTGGAACTAAGGAGCCCCATGACAATGCCCCTGTTCACAAAGCAAGGTCCTTGAAGACAGGGTTTGCCAAGGATGCTGTGGGAGAACTTGAGTGGCCTACACAAAGCCCTGACCTCAACCCCACTGAAGTCCTTCGGGTTGTATTAGAATCAAATCCCCACAGTCATGCTCCATAATTTAGTGCAAAGCCTTCCCAGAAGAGTGGAGGTTATTATAACAGCAAACAGAGGACTAAATGTGAAATGGGATGTTCAAAAAGCACATATGGGCATTAGGGTCGGGTGCCCACATACTTTTGGCCATAGTGTATAACATGGGACTGCACAAGCACATTGGACCTTCCACATTCCCAGTGGGCTAGCTAATGAATTTATGATTTGTCCACCCATGGAATAATAGCCTCACCCTCTCTTGTCCCTTGGTAAGTTGTCGGTTGAGGGCCTGTAGTAATTCCTGTAATTCCTGCACTGTCTGGTTCAACCCTGCAGCCATCTTCTCCTTGTGCTCCATCTCTTCCTGAGAAAGAAATGGTAGCAAATTTAATCGTTTTCAGAAACAAAATCTCAAACAAACAAAGACAAAAAAATCTTATTTTAATGCCGTTGTTCTTATTCATGTCACACACACACACGCAACACCATAATCAACCCTATAGCAAACCATCCCACCCTGGGATCTCTGACCATCAGTGCCTTCACAATGGCCTTTTCTCTTTCAGTTGATGCAACCTCTCTGAGATAATGGTGTATAATCAGAAATTTGGGCAGAAGCCTCCTCACCGCCTCAGTGGTTAGGCTACTGTTCTGGATCAGGTTGCTCTGCCCCACTTCCCTTAAGATCTCCTCCTGGATCATCTCCAGAGACTGTTGAGCCTATCAGGATATACAAATTTGTCAGTATAATGTAAAGGCCAACAAACATGACGGAGCATATCTTACTGAACTCTATACGTTACCTTGTAGAGATCTCCAGCCACTTTCAGTCGCTCATTCTCCTCCATCTTCAACTTCCCCAGAGTCTCAGACAGCTGTGTCTTCAGCTAGAATAGAAAAGCCCAAACCAACCAAGTGTGAACTTCTCAACTCTTCATCTCTTTCTTTATCTTATCACAACAAATTCTGGCATCACCAGTGGCAAAGAAGTCATTTACAAGAAGAAGAAAAAAAAAGGAGGCAAATTCCTGGCTAGTCAAAGCAAGTAAGTTCTGTTTATCATGGCTGTAGCATTAGGTTACACTTGGAAGTATTGACCCATGTAGTTGTGCAGAATTTTTCCATAATTGAATGAAGGTAGTAACAAATGTGAATTCATTAAGGAAGTCATGTTCAAATTACTAAAAGATTCACAAAAAAATACTTAAGCTGTAGAAATGACTGCAAAGGACAAGCACAAACAACTATCAATGTTTAGAGAGGTAGTACAAGTAGACAGTCAAGACAAATATGTTAATGCTGTGAGTGAGTCAGAAAGAAAAACAGGACAAGTTTTTGTGCATCTCAATGTGTGCTCTAAAGAAATAGTTACAGAAAGCAAGCTCTGTAGGTCCTGCCCCATAGAACAAGAAGGTAAAAAGGTAGTAGTTGGTTAGGTCCCTTGACCGTGTACTAGCTCAGGTTGAGAAGAGCAGAGAGATATTACCACATGGGGACGAGCGCTTACCAAATTTAGCTCCTCATTCTGCCTGTTGGCCTCTGTATAGGAGCCATCGAGCTTACTTTGTAACTCGGTCAAGAGATCTTTAAGCTGAAATGAAGTTGGACAAGTGACTGGGGTGAGTGTGTATGGGGTTGGGGGGTATTTTAAAGCAGACCTGAAGTAAGGATGGCAAACTGAATCGTTTTAGAATCTGATGAGCTTACTTAAGTCGAGAGAACTGAATGGTATCTCTGCTATATCTGCTGGTCAATATTCACCAATAATTCTACACACCGTGCAGCACTGTGGCTGAAGCGGACACATCACTTAGCTCTATTACTGAGGAAGGTTTGCTCTAGTTCAGGAAGTACAACACGGTGTATTGCTAAAGGACTTGCACAGTGTGGGTGGGTTCTTGCTATTCTGCTTTGTATGAACCAACATTAGCAAAATTTCTTAATATCAGATTTCAGTTCCTTTCAGAACCACAAAATTAGCCTCTCCCACAAAATGTTCGGGAAAAGAGGATGTGTGAAATTCTAAATATGGGAAGATTTCATGTCATGTGACAGTACCATCATACACTAGATAAATAAACTAAGCTGCCAGCAGTACTGAAGAACATTACACGCATTATTGTCTATAAACTCCAGACCTAATCAAAACACATGACGTTTAATAAGAGACATGTTAAATACTGTGTAGTGAACACATACCAAGCGACATGTGTACTGAATTTGATTTGTATAAATCAGCTGAACATAATCCGGATTATATGTCGCATGAATTAAGTTTTTCGGCAACCAATATGAACATTGTTGGGACTGAGATTTGAGTACACTAGTTCTATACTCTATGGGACAGTAACAGTAAGGCTAAGGTGCGTTTAGCATTAAAAAAAAAAAAAGAATGTATGCAAAAATGACGGGATGTTGATGTAACAAAGTAGACCACGTGTACTAGTCAGGATTTTACTTTGCGTACCTCTCGGACCTCGGACACATACGTGGCACTCTCACACTCCGCTCTCTCCAGTTCAGATTCCAGCTGCTGCTTATCTCTTCTCAACTACAGTGTAATTAAAATACAATTAAGAAATTAACGCATACTCAAACACAGTTCATGCAGAAATCTTTGTTCCATATACATGCAGACCTAGTCAGCAGGTCAGGAGTGAAACAAAAGTAAACATAAAAACAGTGTCATAAGTGATGAAAGGTGTGACATGTGCCGAGCACACTGAGCTCCACTATACACCGATGGCACAATGTCAAAATTAGTATTTGAGAAGTCAAGGGAGGAAAAGCTTCCTTTGTAATTGGCGTAGCCTCTGTAACGTCCTCTACCGCTCCCTTTCCTTTACATTTCTTTGGCAAACTTACACTCTCCAATTCTCCATCTGAGCTCAGTCTGTCCACCTCCTGTTCCAACACGGTCACCTTCAAAGTCATCTAAGCATATACAACAAGATCAAAGTTAATTTAATAATTAATAAACGTTTAAATCTCCACTGATAATACGAGTTATAGTTCATTAGTGGAGTGTCTTTATACTGAAGAAAAGTGTAAAACCTCTCTTCGTACAACATGTGATGAAATCTTTACAGACATCAATTCAGACAGGATATACTTTATATTACCTGGGGATATTTCTACTGGTCAATTTATATAAGATAAAATACAGAATGATAATTACTGACAATGACTGTTTCTGATGGGACTAAAATCAGGAGATTTTCTGGTAATAATTACATCCAAGTGAAACTAGTGCAATCTGTACATGGCTTAAGTAAATATCAAAGGAAAGTTGTCACGACGATACTTTGCCCGCTCAAACCCACTAGCTAATTATCAAGCCATTCTTGGATTGAATCAGGAGTTTCATTTATCAAACATTCATATGCACAGTTTTATGTGTACACCATATATACGCATGTTTCCACACAGAGAATATGGTTTATGAAGTTATGAAATGCGTGACGATGTGCACATCTGACCGTGTGTGTATGCTGGAAGCACTACTGGTCGAAAACATTAATTATATGTTTTCATTAATGATGTGATTATCTCTCATTACACTTAAGGTCATCATATAATTGATAGCATAATTATTGACTTTGGTCGGGCACAGCTAATGATGGCTGCTGCTGAGAGTGAGGAGTGGCTCATCAGTCGATTTTGTTTGCTTAGTGCAGTTTTGAATGATCTCCATTCTAGGCGTTTTCAAACAGAAACTGGAGAAAGGGCTGGGATTTCCCAAACAACTATGAGCCAAATAATGACACGTCTTTCATGCATTCGTGTAATGCACTCACGGCACACTACATTACATTACGCAACCAAATATGGCAGTGGAAAAAACAAAAACATATGCCTTCACAGATTTTATAACCATTTGTAAAAGTGCCAAAGAAATGCTCCATGTCGTCCATCATAAGCAAGGCCAAGAGCAGGCCACAAGCTTTTTTTTTTAAAAGGGATTTTTTTTTACTATATGTTGTGTTTAGGTGTTTTTCTCGATGCAAATCAGTGTGACTGTGCACGAACAGAGCGATTTAAAATGTATGGGATTTAACATCATCCATAGCGTACAGCTGTGTATACGCACATGTAATAAATTCCAGTTTTCTTATGTGTACTCCTGATTCTTATGCACAAATTGAGAAGTTTCTATATACAGTTTGATAAATGAGGGACGCCCAGCTCTAAACCATGTTATAAGATATATTCAGGACTACAGCTTGGAACATGTTAAATGGTAGTGGGATTGATTAGAAATCCAAATCATAACAGCACCAGAACTAAACCTAAACATATGAATAAATTGAATGCTTCCAATTCATTATAATAAATTTACAATGCCAGTCATTAGGCTGATTTAGCGTTAAGCTCACCTCCCTGAGCTCGGTCTGGGCCAGCTCCAGTTTCTCCCGCCAGTGGCACTCCTCCTGCTCCACACTGCTCTGTAGCCGCTGTAGGATGCCCTCCTAACAACACAGCAAAGTCAGAACATAGTCCGGGATTAGAGATGTACAAACCAAACTGAAAACATCAGCTCAGAGAGAGAAAAAAAATAAATGTTTGTGATGCGGAAATATGTAAAGTATGTGAAGACCATAAGGACAAGATGCATAGGTTACTGAATACGTGAAGAAAAGTAAAAATAACGCCACTGAATCATTATTAATTCATCCAAAAAAACAACAGGTGGATAATGAATCTCACTGACCGTATCCGCTAAAACTTTCTTGTACGTTTCACAATCCTTCTGTAAAACTTTCTGGGCCTCTTCAGCCTTCTTTAACTTTTCTCTCAAATCCTGTTGGAAATATGAACAGAAGTGACATGAAAACAAGACAATCAGATTGAAAATATTATATTGTGTGTACATACCCACATGCATACATACCCACACACTAAACAGCAAAAAAGCTAAACGTACGTGAGCATTACCTGGACATAACTTTCGTCTGCATCTGGTGCAGAGCCCGCCTGAACGGCTGCAGCCGATCCTCCAGCTGATGCCTTCATCATGGAGCTCTCAAAGTTCTGCAGCCACTCTTTATGGCTCTGAAGATTCAAAATAAGAGCTATTAGATGCTGGTTTTATTTGTTAGACTTTAACCAATGTGCTATTGTTTGCATTGTGCACCTGGTCAGTGGGCAGAGGCACATGTGGGAGAAGTCTATGCAGCAGTGCTCGACATTCAGCCTCAGCAGTCTCCAGTAATGTCTGACTCTCCTGCAGAGAGAGAAACAGAACACCAAATAGAGAGGTGAGTAAACAATTAAGTCATATTCCCCCACACACACATGCTCAGAGGCTGTCGGAAAACAGCTCTTTAAAATAAATAAATAAACAGAAACAAAGTTAAAAATAAATAAATGCTGTTATTGTAAATACCCACAAACCAAAACATAGGGCTCTAATCTTAGTATTTTTTACTTTTTTGGTAAGATCTAGACACCAGAGAAGCGATCCAATAGAGACTCCGGCACAGAACTTCAAAGTGAGTGTAAAACACACCATCTAAGACGTATAAACTTAGTAAACTGAAACCCAAATTTCACTGTGTGAGTGGCTGCTCCGGCTGCTATAAAAGGATTGTGGCACAGCACAACAGACCAACACTGCACTTCATTGCTTACATAAATATGAGCTAACTTCACCAGAACCAAGTCAACATAAACGATAGGGTTTAGTGCTATTAGCGCAGTTCAGCTTAGGAAATTAGCTGTGAATCCTAACTTCTTTTTTTTATTGCTTCCACTGCCCAGTGAACCACAATATAATTAAAGAACTTTGTTAAATTTGGCTAGCTTTCTTACCCAGATACGTTCGGCACTACACCTTTTGTATTAGTGTAGTAACTGCCTGCCCAACCTTCTTTCACTTTCCAGCAGTAATTTTTCTGGCTGCTATCACAATTTTGTTAATTTGATTCTTTGTCATTTATTTACCCACAGCTCCACTGAACAAGTTAGGCTGATTCCTAAGCGGATTCCTATTTATTACTTTGGGGTACAACATGACTGCACTGTCCATTTGGTGCCCAACAGCCACAACAGAATGGCATTTTAACTACAGCTAAAGAACAGACAGGACTCTTATTTTGTCGTATTTTAACGGGATCTGGCAAAGTTTGCAGTTAAACCTTTCCATTTTCACTAAAGACTGGCTGTATTTGGGTGAGTGCACGGTCATTAAAACATGCTGTGTGTCTTGATTAACGTTTCACCCTGCATTCACAACAGCAACGTGACACACTTGATATTTACTTTTGGATGTGTAGCACCAACTACTGTTGTCTCTTGCTGGTGAGCACTGGTCAGTGGATTAGCAGATTAAGAAAGCAATCTAGTACTGTACTAATTATGTACGCTCACCAGAGGCCCCAATGCTACTTCTCTGCAACTTCCTTCCAAGCTCGATCTTCTTTTGTAATGTCTCTATACAATTTAATGAGAGGTAGTACATAAAATCAAGGTTACCGTTTTTCCTTCCATTTCTGGGCTTCAAATCAGTAAATGGAAATGTGAGTGGGGAACTGAAGAAACGAAAGATCACGTGCACTATAAGTTTAGGAAATTTACTAGCCTACTGCTTTACCACATCATACCTAATTTGCATAGAACCATGTAACAAATGTAGAATAAAAATGAACAATTAGGTCACTTGCTGGTCTGAATCTAGGTTAAAGGACAAATGCACCAACGCCACCCCCCCCCTTTTTTTTAAACAAATAAGCTTCATCTAATTTCATTAAAATAAAGAAATTTAAAGAACGTTGATCACTATTAGTCATATCCATAACTACTCACCACCTGATTTCACGAGTACGGTCATATAACACGCACTCATTCAGGATACGGATAGTCTCAGGTCTGAATTTGAATTTGTTACTGAGTCATAGCGCACTGTCTGGAGGAAACGCTACTTACACACCGAGTCCATACAACAGGTGCTGTGCATTAGACACCTGATAAAGGTAGCACATTCTGTACCAATGCATTAGAGAGAAGGAGCTGGAGATGCAGCAGAATTACACAAAATGTGTAAGCAGAGCTCTATCCATGTGCCTGTTTATAGCTTACGCAATGCCTTCCTGCATATAGCAGCTCTGCACATCCCCAGAACGGCAAGCCAACGTTATAAGACCGAGATACTGACACGCTCTCAGACTGCACTGTGCACAGAACATGCACAGCATGAGCAAAATAGAGACAGGACACCGCACACATTGAACTAGTGTCCAATACTTCTGATCTTCAAATCTCTTAGTGTTGTAATGTTGAGTCTGTCAGATATAGAAATAAGATCAGAAAGAATTATTAAAGGCTTCATATTTTTCCAAATAAAACGCCGATAATGATCTGTGCTGGCGTGCTGGATTCTCAATCATTAAAGCAGGATGGCGGCAGGGTGGGTAGAGAAATGTCAGGGTTGTTATATGGAAAAAAATATATACATGAAGTGGACTAACATGACAGTAAAATGATTGCTAAACTAAATGACCAGCTAAACCAGATTTGAGCTGCACACTCATTTCATTTCTCAGTTATAAGATTTCAGATATTGTTTGTTTTTTCTTTTTCTGCTTTTAACTACAAGAATGCTTGGGTACAAGGAAAGAAACTGAATTGCAAAGCATCAAGGCACTTAACGTGATGCTAAAGTTAAGCCCGGAAGACTTTTTACTTTAACATTTTACATAGTGTTAGTTACATGCATTGTAGCCATGTAGCTGTTATTACAAATCAAAACAAGTATGCAGCTTTACATGCCAGAGTTAATGAAAATGAAACAATTTCACTGCTCAATTATTAGCAGTGGTTGAGGTGCTCTGATTTGGCTATAAAATGAAGCAGACTGGTATTGCGATGCGAACCTTGGCGGTCTTGCTGAGTTTTCCCTGAAGCATGGTCTCGGTGGCCGACAGCGCCTCCATAGCGCACCAGTTTTTCTCCCGAAGCTCCTGGTCAGTTTTAAAGAAACACGTCTTTCAGTTCAGCCTATAAACCTGCCGCAAACTGATAAAACCCCTTACTATTTTAACACCAACAGCTCATGATATCAACTTTTTAGTCATGAATCTGTCATACACAATGGAACGTGCTTCGAACTGTCTTTTTTTTTTAAATAACCATGACTCGGGTGTAATTATACAACAATGAGTGAACTGAGGAATGGTCATTTTTTGAAGTTCAAATGGGACGCGGGGGGTCTAGGTAGAGTAGATGCTAAACTAATGCTAATCAATATGTCACAAAGTGAAATCAGATTTACAAAAAGACCTCACATAACACTCTTCACTCATATGCAGAGATGTATTACAAAAGCACACGCTGGGAGATCCCTGAATCAATGCTTATCTCTAAATTACAAACCCAACCTCAGGAAATCTTTGCAATGCTGCCTCATGCAATCAATCAATAAGAACTAATTAGAGCCACATTTCCTGTTGCAGATAGTGAGCTACAGATAGCTAACAAAGCTCTAAATATACGGTTGTGAGCAGAAGTTTGCACCCCCATGGTTTTTCAACAGTAAAAATAAAATGCATGTCTACTTTACAATTGCTCTATTAAAAGAATGTAATTTCAAAAATGGTACAAATTAAAAGTGATAGTAACCTACAACAAAAGGTAAAACAAACTGGGGGGATTCTGGGGAGATCTGAAGACACTATACGAGATCTAGTACAATTAACATGTATATCAATAAAAGCAAAAATTTCCCAAAAAATCTAGCAGAGTTAGAACAGCTAGGAGGAATGTGCAGGGGTGAAGGCTGAAGTGAACAAATATCACAAATGAGGTTGAAGTCAGTTTTAAGGCATAATTAGCTCATACATTATATTAAAAACTTTTTAAAAAGTGATATCAATTGTAAACTCCATTATATTAACAAACTTGTGACAATGAAGGAGCATCTGTGAAGCCTAACGTGCTAAATGTCTTGTGCCAAATTAATATTTTTGTCTGCTTTATTCTGTACTATGGGTATGCATAACTTCTGCACCCGACTGTACGATTACAAAACCGAACCACCAAGATGCTGTAAAATTGTGATATTGCGGGCGGGCGGCAATTGGTAGAGCGGGTTGTCCACTAATCGTAGGGTTGGCGGTTCGATTCCCGTGCCGAAGTGTCGTTGGGCAAGACACTGAACCCCAAGTTGCTCCCGATGGCAAGTTAGCGCCTTGCATGGCAGCTCTGCTACCATTGGTGTGTGAGTGGGTGAATGAGACACAATGTAAAGCGCTTTGGATAAAGTCTAAGTGCACATTTACCATGTACAACCAGATTTACTCCTCCACCATCTTCAGCTCAAAATCCAGCTGATTGAGGCAGAGCATGCAGCAGAAATGTCACTGACATTCAGGTAGCTCACACTGACATGCTCGATGTTTACACACATCCAGCCTGGCAGGTGTCAGTTCAGCATGTGTAGTGGATCATCAGCATCATGTAAACTATGCACATACAGTGCTCCTTTACTGTTAACTACCAAATATGATGGATATAATTCTTATTTCAAACCACAGAATAACTAAACAGCCTTTATAAAAATAATAATAATTTAAAAATCCATCTGCCACTTTTAATGGATGGAATGGTGAAGAGGGAATACAAGCTAGTGAGGAAATACTGAAACATAAAGCTTATCCTCACATTATTCTTCCTCCTGTAAAGCTCCACTTTCTCCTTTAGCTCATGCAGCTCAGCCTGAATGTCAGACAGCTGCCTGTCCTTTTCTGCAAGCCTGAAAAGATGGATGAAACATGTATAAACACAATTAGCAATGTTATTCCTTATGAACAAAAAAAATAAAAATAAAAAAATCCACTGAATGTGAAAATGAAAAACTCACGCCGTCAGTAGCTCCTCACTGGGAACTGCTGATGCCATCTGTTGTATTGAGGGGGTGACAAAAAAAATAAAGTTTAAAAATGAACAAATATGTATGGTTGAAGTATGCAACTTAAAAAAACAACAACAAAAAAAAGGGTCCATGAATTATACATCAATTTAAATCTTGCTCATTAGGAATCCAAATCTATATGTGGATTTCTGTAAAGTTGCTTTGTGACGACAGTCAGAGAATTTACACGAAGATTCAGAATATTGCATAAAACATTTGCGATAAAACATTATTATCCAACCACGTGATTTGTTGAGGTAAAGTCACATGACCTTTTTTGCTGGGCATTGAAGAATTTATTCAGTAAGTGTGTTTCCGTCAGTTTATACCTTATCGCAAAATTCACAAAAATATGTGGAAGGAAACAGTTAATATCTATTTGCTAAAAGTGCTACAGAAATAAAACTGAATTGACTGGAAAACTACATTTCAAGCTGCTTTAAAACTCTCTGAAGAACTCCACAATATCTGTAAAATAGCACTGAATGAAACGGCAAGTTGTGCATTAAATATTGTGCATCATATAATTTTTAATTCCCTGACATCCGACCCTCTATTTGACACTACATTATGTCCATTTCTAACACCCTAAATAATCAAACGGACAAAAGTAAAGCACACTGATGGTTTTCAGAACATAATCTGAAATCCTGTGATGGTTTTGCAGAAAATGTCACCTGTTGCTGCTGTTCCATCTTCTCTTCTGCTTGTCTGGACTTCTCCATCTCCTTCTGTAGTATCTGAAGCTCCTGCTCCTTTGCAGCTAACCTACACCACGACACATGATGAGTGAGCAGTAGGATAATAAATGTAAATCATTCAACACTGCTTCAGTGTAATGGGTGTCAAGTACAGCAAAGGAAACGTACCGAGTCTGGAACTCTAGAAGCTGAGCACTGACTACCATCTTGTCTTCTACTTCTCTGGCCTTCTCTTCAAACTGTCTCTCTAGTCTCTGGATGTCTTGGTCTTTAGCAGTTAACCTGCATTATAACATACAAATGGTGAGTGAAGGAACAGTGCTGAGGTCACCGAGTTCAGTGCAGTGTGATTGAGTCCAGCGAGAGAAACATACTGAGACTGGAGCTGCAGAAGCTGAGCTCTCATGTCGGAGGTCTCCTGAGTTCCTCTGCTCTGCACTTTATCCAGTTCAGCTTCCACATTCCCCAACTGCTTCTCCAGATCCTGTAGATTCACAAATACTGTTCGAATCTAGCTAAAATACCGAATAAATGCATTGACTTGATGCAATGTGAATTTGGGGTGGTGCATGCTGCATTTAATCCAGTTCCCAAGATACTCAGAGGTCATATTCCATATGCACAGATTAATCTCTCATGAGAGTCTCAAACTTAAGGCAGTGTCATCAGTTAAGGAAAAGCACGGCTTATTTACTGTAGGTGCGATCCAAACTAATTGCTCAGTCTTTTTGATAAGGCTGAGGAGATATTTTTGTGGTGGCCTGGGAAAACCATTCACAAGGTCAAATTTACAGGTTTTTTGTTTTAATTGAAGTGTGTTTCTCTTGCGTGTGCACTACATGCCTGACCTCACTAATGCTCTTGTGGCTGAATGGATAGAAATTCCCACAGCCATGTTCCAAAATCTAGTGGAAAGCTTTCCCAGAAAAATGGAGGTTATTATAACAGCAAAGTGGGGACAAATGGTGTTATGGTCAGGTGTCCACAAACGTTTAGCCATATAGTGTATTAACAACTACAAGTAATGAGATCACATTTATAATCTGGTTACCCCCAAAAGTGGAAAAAGGAGAACATTGCATTTAAAGACTGGATTCCTGCACCACAGGAATATCTCAGATATTTTGACAGCCATTATCTGATGGAACGGTTTAGGCTTATGCATGCTTCTCTACAACGTATCGCTATCCAACAACCTGATCATTCAATGTGTGGTTAAATCTACCTCTTTAATCTTTAGGTAGACTGACTGCATTTACCAGTATGTTTGTTAAACTGGTTCCTTACCCAACTTGATTTTTTTTTTGCACGACAAAATCCAAGACAAGATTACGAAGCAACTAAAACTTTTCTACATTATTCTGTTGAAATACATGTTCTGTATGTTTAATGTAGAATTGTCAACATATAAGCAGAAAAGACTATTTTTACCCAAACCGACTGTTTTGTCTTTTTTTGTCTTTGCCGGAATTCCGCACTCGCGCACGAGTGCGCACTCTCACCCCAGGGGCCATTTTGAGTATACAATCCACCTAGGGGCATGTTTTAGGAGAAACCGGATAATACAGAACATCTCAGTACATCATGAAAATCTAACATACTGAAGCATTAAGGGACGTTTTAAGATGTATGGCACACATGATGGTGTAAAATCGATAAAAGAAGACACACCTCAATAGCTTTCACTCTGCTTGATGCAATTTTCAACGTTGACTTTAAATTCTCCTCAACTGATCTGAGCTTCTCATCCTTCTCCTGAACCCTGATGAAAAAAATAATAAACATTACAGAGGACTCCAGCTGTTAATACTCAAACCCAAATACACTTCCTATCTAACAACTACAAATTATTCAAGAAGCATTAAGGCAGTTAATGCAATCATGCGAACTCAAGAACAAGGACTAAAGTGGTTCGGTGGCTTGTGTCTGTATACTGAATAAACGTACTCTCTCTGCAGCTCCTCTAGCAATGTTGTGTCAGACTGCTTCTGGAAGATTTGCAGAGAGAAAACAGAACAAAATAAGAATGAGACCCAACAGCAACACTGTTTACCATGAGAAAATCAGCGCTCCAGTTAAGTGAAAGAGGACCACTCTACCTGCTCTGCTGTCTGCTGCTGCAGGGCTTCAATGTGCCGCTTCAAAGTGTCATTCACTTCCCTTACATTCTGCAGAAAGGAGAAAAAAATAAAGAAAAAAAAAACAACAACTGAGCTCTAATGTATTTAGGACTTTAAATGAACTACTGATTATGAAGGAAGCAACCAATTAATTCAAGATAATTTCACAGTTACAGTCACAAGCTCAAAGACTAGCTATACATATTTTACTACTACATGGAGAAAATAAATAAGTAAATAAATCAAGACCCTTCTGTGAAGTGTAATTTGAGATCATAACATCAACCGCTTAGTATATTCACTTACTAAGTTTTCTGATGCTTTGTTTTCAATGTTCATGCATTACTGACGTACTACTATGAAAGGCATCTGCACTTTTCCACATTACTTTAAGTGGAACTACCAGAAACTTTGTTACAGTTTTATTGGCTGCGCTCTTGTCACCACCACCATCAGCTCAGTCCACTATATGAGTTCTCTACCGTGGTCTTGTAGGTGTGAATATACAAATAAAAGCATCACTCGCCCTCGTGTTTTCTTTCAGTCACATGAACATTAAACCTTTCTCTGCATTCCCATTTACCTGTGCAAGCAATCTACAGTCAGGTCCAGAAGTATTTGCACAAAGACACAATTTTCAGTTAAACCTCTGTACGCCACCACAATGGGTTTGAAATGATGCAATCAATATGTGATTGAAATGTAAACTTCCAGCTTTAACAAAAATATTGTATTAACCATTTAGGAATTACAGCCATGCAAATGTGTGGCTGTAATTCCTGGAGTCCCTCCATTTTCACAGGCTCAAAAGAATTTTGACAAACTGACAATCATAAACATGAGGATTATTTTTAATACTTGGATGCAAATTCTTTCAATGAAGTATGCTGAAGTCTGGAACCCATGGGCATCATCAAATGTTGAGTTTCCTCCCTTACTTTACTGCAGCCGCCATCAATTGCTGCTTGTTTTGGGGTCTTTCTGCCTTCAGTTTTGTCTTCAGTAAGTGAAAAGAATGCTCAGTTGGGTCGAGGTTATCGGACATTTAGAAACATTTTATTTCTTTGCCTTAAGAAGCTCTTGGGGTGCTTTCATGGTACGTTTTGGGCGCCAGCCAATTGGTTTTGCAGCATTCCACTGAATTGGAGAAGAAAATATAGCTCTATACACTTCTATTAGCAGTGACATCACCAATAAACACCAGTGACCCAGTTCCATTGGCAGCCACACATGCCATAACACTTCCTCTACATGTTTGACAGTTTGACCATACTCTTCTCTTCCGATCATTCTGAATACAAGTTAGGCTCTTTCCAGAACAGGTCAGGCTTTTTTAGAGGTTGTTTAGCAAACACCTTTCTGTTCTGGAGTCTTACCAGTGGTTTCGATTATCCACTTCCATGCCTTTTGGGTGTTGCTGAACTGGCCAGTGCATTACTTGTTTTTAACAATGTACCGAATTGTTGATTTGGCAACTTCAAAAGTTTCTGCTATATCTCTGATATGATTGATGGGGGGGGGGGTGTTTAAGTCTGATGATGACCTTCACTTGCATCGACACCTCATATTGTGAAGTCGCATATTTGCAAGTTTCCATAAACAGCTACCAAATGCAAATTCAATGCTTGGAATCAACTCCAGACCTTTTATCTACTTAATTTGTCAAGAAACAATGAAATGGTTGTGGTGTGATTTGGCCATGAAACTGCTCATCAGTTAATTGCCCGATTACCTTGAAGTCTGTGAAAATTGAAGGAATCTATTTAAAAAAATAATTAAATTCTGCAATTTGTAAGTGGTTAATGCAATATTTTTGTTAAACCCATCAAATTAAAGCTGAAGGTCTACACTTTAGTAACATATCGATTGCTTCATTTCAAATCCATTGTGATTACGGTACATAAATTGAGTCACTTTACTTATGGATCTCACCATATATGTTGCAAGTGAAATCATATTGGTGGTTTTTTTTGGTTGGTTTTTAACAGTGTTTAAATGGTTTATTTGTTGGTATTTGTGGTAACTGGGCCACCTGGAAACAGTTTTGCACACAGCACGATGTGGTGCAACAGAAGCAGCATAAAAAAAGCCACATTGATCATTTTTCCTAATCAACATAAATGATTATGTTGTCTAATTGTTGCCCTAGAGCTTAAGTAAAAAAAATAAATTAAAAAAAGAGGATCTTAAAGTACAGATTAAGCCTTTGACCAAACCTTGCAGCAAATAATAATAACGATTAACTACTGAATATACTTTCAATCTACAACCTCAGATAAATATAGTGATCTGGGAATGTAAAAGCTAAAACACAGGACTGTGGTCATGTATTCCACACCGAAACAATGCTGTGGGAGAAAGCTGAAGCAAACCAACAATTTTATTAGTCAAGGAATAACGATGAAATGGACAAAACTGTTCATCATGTGGAAACCCCGCCCCCTTTTTTTTGCTCACCTTAAGTTCCTCTTCCTTATTGGCTACCTGAATAAGCCCAGTCTCCAGCAGCACCTCCACCATCTTAATCTTCTCCTCCTTCTCTTGAAGGCTGTCAGGAAGAATGAACAACTCAATCTTTTATTTAAACTAATCAACATGAGAACCCAGCCTGGTGCTGATCAAACAGTTTGAATCGCAATTGTGTAGGCATGCTGAATATAACAAGATGGATCATGAAGATTCTGGCTGTGTACCCATTTTCTCTCAAATACAGTGAAGTGCTATAGGGTCAGTTGCATAAGAGTGGATTAAAGCCTTTATCTAGGAGAATGTTTAGGAATGGTTGTGACATATTGTGAGGTGTGTTTTAACCTCAGAACAAGGAGCTATTCAAACAAGCCATTATACACTCACAAACCTCTGTTTCAGCTGATCCACTGCCAGCAGGGAGGAGGTCTGAGGAAAAAATAAATAAATCGATCAGATGATTAAAGAGAATGGTTAAAAACAACAACAACAAAAAACCCCACACCACACACACAAATGTACATGTTTGTGGGAGAATTGTCATTTCGTCAGTTTATGTTTGACCTGCTCAGAAATCTGTGTGTTCAGATGATGGACCTCTGCCTTCAGGACTACGTTTTCATTGTGAAAAGCCTATAGATGGAAAAAAATATATATTATTTTGCTGATGAGACCATTTTGTCTGGTGTCTTTCATTTAAGACCAAAGTTTTGGTAGGCAATGGGTCCTAAACAACAGTCCCATTTTTCAGGAGCAAGTACCAATTACTGTTTTACAAATGAGGAATGGCCTACTTACTGTCATTAACAACAATATCAATGGCCTATTAACATTAATGATGTTTAATGTTGAGCTTGTTTGTTTGGTATCGTAGCTCAATTGTATGTCCTGTAGGCAGCCACGTGAATTGATGCAAGTCCACTGGCTGGACAGACCAGACACTCACACATCGCTGCATAACTGACAGGCCTGGAATAACTGGTGTCTAAAAATCAGTTCCCACCAGTCATGTTATTGAAGCATTACTAAAGCCCTGAATAATACTGAATAGACACGCCTCCATTTTAACCAGTGATTCAAACCACACTTACTACATGAAAATTGCTTAAGATATCCTGCTGTTTTCTTTCTGTGGTGTCAGAAATAAAGAATCATTTTTACTATGCTATTTAAAATCACAATCGACAGTGATGTTTTACTGCAATGAAACTTGTGTGGGTGTGTGTGTAATTATTTTTACAACTTAAAAAAAAAGTAAGTTTATAAGTGTGATAATCACACCTGGCTCCAATCCCATGTTACACTCATCAATATGGGCATTAGTTTTCATTAATTTGGGATAAACAAATTCTTCCATATTGGTACAAGCGCCTCAGGGACTTAGCTATGGATGAACATAGAATCTTCTGCTCTACAAAAGATCACCTCAGTGCATCCGAAAGTGCCGATTTAAAACCCAAATACCTGTGTAAAATTAGAACTTGTAGCACCAAGACATGAGCTACCTGCCACAATAATTTGAACAAAAATGAAAGTAATGCTGTATACAAAAGGACAATTTCCTCCTACATTGGCAAACCACACAATCTAGATTTGTCTGTGGACCACAACATAATGACTCCTGGTATACAGATTGGTATAAAGGAGGTGTGGCTCACTTGCAGGTTAGTCTCCCTACTAGCTCCACTGCTTCTTTCTGCATTAAGGGAATCCTCCAGACTCTTCCTCTGGAGCTCCTTCTCAGCCAACCTACCCACAACACACACAAAAGGACAATAAATTTAGGGATGAGTGGTTTTAAGAGAAGGGAAGAAAGAAGAAGAAAGGTATATATTTTTCTTCAATAGCTTTAACTCACAGTTTTTGAAGCTCCTCAAAATGGGATACTGCATTAGCCTGGGAAAGAGAGAGAGGGAAAACCTTGAGTTTGCACGGATACACAAACTTGTACTACTCGATTCTGTAACTATACATTTACCTGAGATGTAACCTGATGCTGAAGACTCTCGATTTGAACCTTGAGTGATTTGTTCTCAGTCATAAGGTCCTGTAAAGGAAAATATTCTACAAAAAATCTGCCACCACATTTTTGTGTCACTAATTAATTAAAGAAGAGTTCGCAAGGTACCTGGACTTGGGCCTGTAGTGAGTTGTCAGGCTGTAAGTTGTGCTGTGAGACTTCCAAGAGCTGCATGACCTTTTGCTCCACCTGCTCCTTAGAGACCATGGTGTCAGTCAGACTGCTGTGGAGGGTCTGGATCTCCTTGTTTTTATTATTCATCTCGGTCTCTACCGCCAGCAGCTGACTCTGCAGCTCTGACAGGGAATGATATTGATAAGAGCCATGGATGTGTATGCATATATGTGTAAAGCATAACAGCACAGCATGACACCACCTACCTTGTTTGGCTGCCTGCAGTTTTTCTCTCTCAGTGTTCACACTGTGCAAATAGCTCTGTAGTTCTTCCCAACGGCGCTTAGCGTCCTGTAACTGGGCCTGGTGGACAGTACATATACAAGATTTTCAGGTACAAATACAAAAAAGAAAAAAAAGCATGTGGATTTGCAGTCAGAGCTGAAAAAGCAGAGTGTGTGTACTATGACTCGCACCTCGAGCTGCGACACGCTCTGCTTGTAGCTGACCTCCAGGCTCTTTCTTTGGAGTTCCTCCTGCTGAAGCTTGTTCTTGGTCTCAGCCAGGTCCTTCATTAGATTCGAACACTCAGAGCGTATATTGTTCAGCTCAGTGTTTTGCCTAAAATGAAAAAAAAAAAGCACTTGAAGTACAGAAGGTGTACAAAATATGAAAAAGACTGCACAGTACAGTTAAGCATATTAAACCTTAACCCTGGGCCTTAAATACTGGGATTCAGTATTTAAGTGGCTTCTCGGACTCACTTGTTGTCTATTGGGGTAGAGGCTGAGCTAACAGCATCACGAAAAATGTTGTTCTCTTTCTGCAGTCTGTTGATCTGGCCCTCCATCTGCTCTCTCAGCGTCTGAAACTGAGGACAGATGTGAGTTTTGCAGGTAAAAATTCATCCAATATGTTATACAGGAGTCATGTGTCAAATTCTATTCAATGTAAGATAATGTCTCTTAATAACTTAAGTGTAATTCAAAACACAGAAGTCTATGATATAAGTAGGGATGAGCTCATTTTCAAATTCATATTTTTCAGAAGAAGTCTTGAAAATTCGGACTAAATTAAATTAGGAGTTTGAGTATCAATTATAAAAAAAATAAATAATTAAAAAAAAAAAAAAAAAAGTGTCCCTTACAGTCTACTACAACGTGCATCCAGACACACACTCCAGTAGATAAAGGCTTACTATTTGTCATACTTTATGCTACAGTTAAATATCTGAATATCGAAGCTGAACATTCAAACAGTAATTCTACCTGAAATGTGGATCCCTAGCTGTCAATTTGCAGACTGGTCTGTAATCATAACTGGTAGTAAACATAACTTATGTACATGGTTTTAAACTGTACAGTTTGAGGCGTGTATTACAAATAATGCACATGCATACAAAACAAATGCCTGGGTTCTAACCCCGACATATGAGTGAGTGAGTGAGTGAGTGAGTGAGAGAGTGAGAGTGAGAGTGAGAGAGATGTTCAAAGCACAGCTTATGATGTTCACACATTAACACGCCCAACCAATATGGTTAGACAGATGTTCAGACCATTTCATTTTTCACTAAATAAAACAGTAAAGGTCAACAAGACAGTCCATACAGGATTTTTTCCACTTTTCTGTGGAAAACTTTTGGCAAATTGGCAAAACTGCAATTGCACAAAATTGTTCTGCACAGTGTTTCGCAGGGATTGTTGGTTAATGAGACATTTCAGCTGTACTCATAGCCGACGCACATGAATCGAAGATGGCTTTGGCTGAACGCGTATTGTGATGACGCCACATGGTGCGTCTTGGCCCAAATCTGCAGAAAATCCATGGTAATGTTGAAAAATTGCAAACTCCATCGGATATTGCAGTTTCCTTAACTTTCGTTCATTTCTGTGATCGCAAAAATCACTAAATCCTGGAGGAACTGACAACAAGATTCAGTTCAGGAATGCATGTTGGGTTTTACAAGACAGCGGGCTATGGTACTGTCATCACTGGTAAACTTCACCTCCTCAAATACAACAGCACATTTGTCTACTTGACAAATACTGCTGTTCATTCTCTTACCCTCCCCCTGCCTCAGAAACTACCACTGGAACAACATAGTTAGATCACTGACTCCACCATCCTCTGTTGGATCACTACTTCTTACCTTGATTTGCATGCTCTGAAGTTCCTGGTAGCTGCCTTGAGCCTTGGCCTGCATGACGCTCACCTCCTTCTCCATGGCAACCCGCTGTTCCCGCAGCATGGCTTCTGCACGGTTGCTCTTCTGCTTCTCGGCCTGCAACTCCTACACACAACAACGTACAGCACAGCAAAATACAGTTCAGAATCAGGTAAACACCATGTTAGTTAAAATTTTTAGTTAAAAACAAACAAACAAAATTATATAATTATTTTCTAAATAACTACACTGATTAAAAAAAAAATA
>JAOUWY010000002.1:14048486-14068800 GCA_025728095.1 Prietella phreatophila | reverse complement strand
GCAGCTGAAGCAACGAACGTCAGACTGAGAGAGTCCCTGGCGGAGCAGGAAGTTCGGCTTGTTCAAGCTTTGGACTCAGTGAAGCAAGCACAAGACCAGCTCACTCACGCCCAGTCCAAACACAGTCCCGTGACATTCAAGTTCAAGCCCAGCCTCCCGCTGTCAAGGCACACGCGCAGCCTCCCGCTGTGAAAGCACACACGCAGCCTCCCGCTGTGAAAGCACACGCGCAGCCTCCCGCATTCGACGCGCAAAAGGAATCCTCGGAGTTGGAAAAGGAATCCTCGGGGTTGGAAAAGGAATCCTCAGAGTTGGGAAAAGAATCCTCCGAGTTGAATGAAAGTGAATCCTCCGAGTTGAATGAAAGTGCATCCTCCAAGTTGAACAGTGCATCCTCCGAGTTGAACAGAAAAGCCTCAAGGTTGAAAGCTGAGTACAGAGTCCAGAGTCCTTGAGTGCCCAGCCTACCCAGTTGGGGAGGTCAACCACTTTTTTTGGGGGGCTGGGGCGACAGCGGGTCTGCGTCCTGAGGCCTACGGAGAGGCCTCGGCAGAGGATGCTGTACCTCCATCCACCAGCGCCGCTGAGAGCGTCCCACGTTCCAGAGCCGCCGGGGGCGGCATCCCGCGTGTCCAGGCTGCAGGGGGCGGCGTCTGGACTTTTGATCCCGGGGGAAACTTCAGTCAGCGCACCGGCTGCCCTGCGGTGGCAGCCTCTCCCCCCGGGACGACCCTGGACTGTCTCTTCGGGGGCCCCGGACCCCCGATAGGAAGGGGGTTTTGGGGCGCTCCGGGAGAGGCACCCCTTGGAGGGGGGTCCTGCGACGCCACGGCCGCTGGAGGCCGCTGGGTGCCGTCAGCGAGATAGTTGGGTCGCGCACGCTCCGTGAGCGGCCACGAGCGCACAGGTGCAGGACTGATTGCAGGTGCTATATAAGCGCCTGTGTTTCACTAGCGCGTTGCTCGTGAATATATAGTAATGTTATGTTATGTTGCAGTTTGAATTAGAGACGTAACTCGGTTGCCCTTATTTATGCTTCTGTTTATGTTTGTATGAAGCCTAGTCTTTATGTTTATATATTAATAAAGACACGACCTGTGCCTGCACTCCAAACTCGAGTCAGCCTCTTCCTGCAACCCCCTTGTGACGTAACATAAAGTCTGCGCATTTTAACAAATATAATGTGCTTAATTTTTAAAGACTTATAACTAATAACATTACACAGTGAAGCACATAAAAAAAAAGAACTAATAAAATGAAATAAACTCTAACCCAGTTAGAGCATCAAAACAGAGAATACAGAAGTAAATTTAAGAGGAGTGAGTCCACAAATTGTAGACGAAGTAATGCACGACAATATCTTCAATAAAAAATTCGAATTCTGTAGAGCTGGAAGGCCAAGTGAAAAAAAATAATAAAGAATAAAATTTTTAAAATAATAAATAAATAAATAAAGAACTACACTATATAGGTGATGCAGTTCACCCTGTTATTAAGAGTTTAATGTAGTCTCCTGCTTCCTCCACTGAAATAAAGTCCTTCTGGGTACTGTTATATGTAATGCGAAGCCGAGCTGGATGAAGGATTCCATAGCGAGCTCCATCAATACCACGAAGTTGACGCCGAACCTTGTTAAATGCAGCCCGGGTCCGGGCTATCTTCACTGTGTAGTCAGGACAAACTGAGATGGTCAGATCCTCACTTTAATCTGCTGGAGCGCTCTCGCACGGCGTAAAATATCAACACAGTCCTGTAATAATAGAATCTGCTTACATTAGCTCGTGGTCGTTCACCAGGCTTGGGCTTCGGCTGACGGGTCCGGTGGGACCGGTCCAAAACCGGCTCCTTCTCCAGACCAAACGCCTATAACTTTAACAAGGACGCTACAGCAGCGGGTGTACAGGTGTCAGCGCCCTCTGGAACTCCGACTATCCTAAAGTTATTACACCGTGACCTCGACTCCAAATCCGCACATTTATTCTCTAATTGAGTCACGGTCGCAGTGAGAGACTCGATAGTAGTCTTCATGTGAACTATATCATCGGTGCAACCGGAGAGCGCGTGCCCCATTTCCCCAACAGTACCTTTCATTGTTGATATGGTGGCATGTGTAGCGACCTTATCACTAGCCAGCTGTGTTTTCATGGCCTGCAGGTCAAGCTGGATAGTAGACAGCGCATCCCTGAGAGTCTCCTGAAGATTCTCCTGGTGCTTCTGGAACTCCTTTTTAAAAATATCGGCGATGTCCTTCCTCTGTAAAGCCAGCAGCTCAAGCTTGAGTGTGGCAAAGTCAGGGTCACCACTCGGGGATCCGGATGTGGCTGCGGGTTCAAGGGGAGAAGGAGGCGCAACTGCAGGTTCACGAGGAGAAGGAGACGTGCTCGTGGCGCTAGGCCTCAGTTTTGTCTGAATGCTACCACCGGTTTTCAAGTTCTTTCCAGGCATTTTAACAAATCACCAAGTTTAAAAAAAAAAGTGCTAATTAATTACAATATTAATCGAGATCAGCAGGAGACTCAAACTTCGTGTCTTACTCCATCGAACACCGAATTCGAACTCCCCTCTCTTGCAATCTGAAGGGTTTATCTTTATCCTTCTTTTGCAATCTGAAGGGTCCATTTTTATCTCCTTCTCAGAATCTAAAGAATCCATCCTTATACATTATACCTTCATAATCTGAGGTGTCCATCATCATTTCCCTTCTGCAATTTGAAAGGTCCATCCACACCACTCTCTCTCAATCTAAAGAGTCCATCCTTATATGTCTTTCACATCTTGTAGGGTCAGTCCTCATCCCTGTCTCACAATCTGTACAGTCCATGTTGATCCCTCTTTACACTGTATCCTCATCTTCATCTCTTTTTCTTACACTCCATTGGAACCATCCTTATCACCCTTTGAGGGTGAAACCATCCTCAAGTTCTTTTCCACATACTGTGTTAAAAGGGCCATCATCATCATCCGTCTTTCACCCTTGAAGGGGCTGCCCTCATCCCTCATCTTCAGTTTTAAGGGAGCATCCTCGTTTCTCTTCCCTACTATGCTCACAAAAGGTATCCTCTTTTTTCTATACTGACAATAGACCATCATCATCCATCTGTCAGACTCCAGCAGGATCATCTTTATACCTCTAATACACTCTAAAGAGATCATCCTTATTCCTCTTTCACATTCAGAAAGGTTTATACTCATTCCTCTTTCACCCTCAAGGGTCCATCCTCATCCCTCTCGTGCAGTCTCAATTTTGGATCCTCATTCACACTTTGAATGGTCCATTCTCATTCCTTATTTATGCATCAAACTCCTTGAGGATGCTTCCTCCAAAAGGGCCATCCTCATCCCTCTTTCACCCTTGGAAGGACTGTTCTCATCTCTTGTCTGCTCTTTTAATGTACCATCCTGATTTCACTTCCCTACCACAACATAAATGGCAGTCACCATCCTTCCTCCACATTCTTTCTGCTATACTGACAATAGACCAAACCGTATCTACCCCTCCCTCACACTCTAGCGTGTCCTCCACATCCCTATTTAATAGTCAGATGGGTTAAATTTGTCCCTCAGCAAAAGGACCAACCTTTCACATGTTTCTTCCACACTCAGAAGGGGTCATCCAAATCCCATTTCCACACTCCTAAAGGAACCATTCTCATCCCTCTTCCATGCCCCAAAGGGACCATCCTCATCCCTCACCCACACCCCAAAGAGACCAATGCCCTTATTATACCTCTTATTCTCCAAAGGGAATTTCCAGCTGGCCATTACTTCTGTATGGATCCTCAAGGGGACACACACATCTGCTGAGAGACATCAATGCATGCACACACTCACTCTCACACACATTTCCAAACAATCACATGCGTAATAGCACAGATGCAGGCACAGACATACACACACACCTACACACACAAACCCTCATTGAGACAGACAAACATTATATAAATTCGCAATCATATGGACGTAGCATGTTACAGACAACCTGCAAAACTCCATAAATTCCTCTGTCCTGAAGATGCCAGAAAACAAAGTTACAGCTGTAAAGCTCTGACTGTTACAAAGCACTGACACTGGAGACTCCTTCCACAAATGTTAAATACAGAAAACTTCTCCATATCAACGATTACACACATTTTTTTAAACTGCTCACATGGAGCGTCCGCTGTCCCAAGAATGGATTAATATAAATCTGTGATTACTCTCAGAGCTGCTGTTATAGAAAATTCACCTGACTAATTAGACTCCAGAAGAGAGCTTGGTTACCGACATATAAATTATAAATAATAAAACTCTGTAGATGTTACTGTAACATGAATATAGCAAGATTTTGATCCGGACTACATCATGGTCATGTAAACCTGCATGCTTTCTGCCTGCACTCCTGAACGTAAAGCTCCACCTCTGAGGTTCTCTCTCTCACTCTCTCACACACACTCACACTGTACATTTCCCCAGTGTAATAAATGGTCCAGTGTCAGGATTAAAAGGAGTGGTTTAATCTCACGGCTCTCATAACGCCGGCCTGATTGATTAGTTTTTTTTTTTTGTTTTTTTTTCCAGGGAGCTTATGTCAACAAGGGAAAAAAATAAACCTAATCCTTCTTCGGAGCATGCCAGCCTTGTAAGGTTTTCCCGCCATGCCACTTTATCATGGCGCTGAATTCCAGAGCTGCTGGGCACCGATAAGAGGCTCACTGCTTTTCACACACTCGTCCCGGTGGACAATACGACGCTCGTGTGTATTCTTCAGACTCGGAGCGTTTCCATCAAAAAGACCTCTCGCTGGATTCGCCTTTTTTGTGCAACAAACTCAAAACCTACAGTCTGACACAAAGGAGAAGGACGAGAAAAAGAAAAATAGAGCAAAGGAAAGCAGGAGTGAAAGTGCTAAAAATGTTAGCAGGAGCTCACACACTTCTCAGGGATTTAAGCGCGTCTGTATACGCGAGCGCACTGTTCTACAGCGGCATTATCAGCGCACGGCTTTGTACACCACTGATGCGTATCTGGTCCTATAAATGAGGTCATTTTGGGTTACCAGAGGCTTCAAAAATCCCTCACAAATGATGGTGACTGCGACATTTGCTGTCTCCATGCTTTACAGTCTCCATCAAATCCCAAACCCATCAAAAAATGTTGGCCTCCTACTATTCCATTACCATCATGTATACTCTAATAATTCCACTCTGATCCATTTCTTACAGTAAATGTTCCTGGCTATTGGGATTTCCTTTTGTTCTAATATTAGCTTGCTAATAAACTGCGAGCTTTAGACCAAAGCTAGCACACACAGGCTAACTGCGAGTACTTTCCTTCGATAAACAAAACCTAAACAAATAAGTCGTACAATCCAGTGTTCAGAACTGAATTTATTTGTGATGTCACACTCCACAGTAGTAGTTAATAATTGTATAGTGGCAGCTGTATACGGTGTTTTACTTATCATAATTCTTATCTTATTGTGTAGAGGTGTGAATTGTTTGCCCAATTGTCACAATACTCTAGACACAGAAACCCAACGGTGTCCTAACTAATCTTAATACAGGCGTGCGGCAATAAAATAATTCATTTGTTTATACTGGTGGAAAATGTCTGATAAGTCGATTTCTAACGGCAGTGTAGTGTGAGAAAGGGTTACAATTACAAAACTCTATTCTGTATGTAATCTCAAATCACCACAATCTTTCACAGAACACATTTTCCCCCATTGTTCGGGATCTCTTGTACCACGTTAACACCAATTAAAACTCATTAACTTTCCAGTTGTGTTGCTCTGTTTGGTCACTGCTAGCTGTTTCGCTTTAACTTCGATTTGTGTTTACATTTGGACGCGTCTGAAGTGTTCAGTTTACAGTGAAGGCACTTTATCAGTTGCCAGGTAGCAGGTAATTCGTTATCTCTTAGCGTAGCCTTGAGAGATATTCTACTACCATCAATGGGACTGCAATTTACTATAAGTTCTGGAGTAGCAGTTCTACCGTAAATACACTAATATAAGAGCAAATTACGCTAATGGGGGGAAAAATAGCATTTATTAGTTTGTTAACTGTAGAAGATAAGACAAATCACACGACTAGTTCTAATGTGAGAGCAGTATCTCAGCCTGTAGTGCAGGACAGTTCTCCTTTATACCTTATAAATTGGATTCGTACTATATTTCACACTCTGCAGGAAATATTCATCACCTGCATTGATCTTGATGTCTAAAAGCGTGTCACTGTCGATGACCTTCATCTCCGTTAATATAAAATCAATAACACGCGGTTGAAGGCCCGTAGTGGCGTCTGAGGAGCTGAAATGGACACAGCAGAGTTATAAATCTGCAGTGTAAATACACCTACAGTGTGTCAGGTTGGGGGGAGGGGGGGTTAGTCATGTGATCAGGCAGAGAGCATTGAGAGAATATTTCACGTTTAGTCTCTTATGCTGCTAGTTAGAAAGCTAATTACTGAGATGACAGTTTAACACCTAAAGTAACACAGATTATTGTCTACAAGAGCCTAATTGGAGTGGGACGGGGCTAATCTTAGGCGAAATGGGCAGGGATAATCTTTAAGTATTAGCGCTTAAAGCCTAACAAATCTAAATCCTAATAAACATGAAACTTTAACAGCTTGTTTAATAGCAAATTTATGCCTGTTGAACGGGGGGAAAATGGCAACCAATCTGGCAACCAAAGAATCATTAGAAAGCAGTTATTTCAGGTTGTTATTCTCAGCATATTTGAAATGTATTCATTTTTTTGATGAAATTTATATTTTACTCAGGTATAGTCTGTAAACTGTTTTTTTTTTCTTTTCTTTAAATGAGGTAGCAGTGCGGCGTTTTTACTCCCGTTTCACAAAGAGCGATGTTCCTGTAACAGAGTGTGTCTGTGTGTGTGTATGAGTGTGGAGGCTGATAAGACCAAAATATCTTTCCTTCTTAATTAGAGCTTCGACTCTCGGACCTGGAAAAGCATGAGTGGAGATAACAGAGGAATAAACTCTATACGCTTTCCTTAATCATCTGCTATCTTGCATTTCTTTTGCCACCATGTCTTTTCCATTCACGCCCTCTACCTTTTTTTACACACTCTCTCATACACACACTCCTCAGTCCTCAAGCACTGGTCCTCAGATTAGAAAGTGTTTCTTCTACTGCCTGAAGTCAGTGGAATCATCTAGACATCTACACCTGAAGTCTGCTTTCTTTCTCATTTTTCTCCCCAGCGCCCATTCTACACATTTCAAACCTCTATGAAGGTGATTATTTTTGGGGGTGGGGGAGGGGGACTACAAATAAGAAAAAACATGGAGGACAAAGTCGCTAGCGAAAGACGAGTCCTGTTAGCAAAGCGCTAACGATTGGACAATTCAGATCCGTTTGAACGGAGGAAAATGATTGTGAAAAAAGTGGCAAGTAAATCGTATCGTATAGCAAATATACGTTTACTCATTGTAAACGGATTCAGAGATGTCGTTAATGATCAAATTATTGCCTTACGAATTGAAACCGTATCGCATCATAACGTAGAGTCATCAGGTACTCTAACGCAGTCAACGGTTTCATCAAATATCTTATCGTAAGAAAGAACATTTTTTCGCGTCGTATTATAAGGACATTCGGCGCGAAGGTCGACTATGGAATTGTTGCCTTAAGAACTGAAATTGCATGATCTCGATAAACATCATCTAATTGCAATAGGAATCGTTAAATTACTGTATCGTTAGCAAAGTCCGTGGCACTGGCAGATAACAAACCATCAAATTACCTTTTGACCAATCAGGTTCCAGAATTCAACAATATTAGGAAAGCACATTGGCACCAGTACTGAAAAATGAGTCCTGAACAAGTGAGCAAACGGTTTCTTTCTTTTCAGCTGTGTCGTCACATTTCTGCCGGCTGTTATTCCGTCTGAGTGCCAGTCGAACACCTCAGCCACAGCACACGTCAGATCTTCGTAATGGGATTGTGGAGGTGTTGACGTGCTGATAGCTTCCACCTGCGGTGTGAGGATAGCGCTGGAACATCTCGCTCGCTCACACACACACACACACACACGTCCCCAAGCCCTCAGCATACAGATGCTTTCATTAACTCATTATCACACAGTATAATCATGTCAGATCTCTCGCACTTTAACATGCTGTTATTTCTCGAACGTCCTTATCAGCAGGTCCTTGTTATGATTGTTAAGACATTAAGACACACGACTTTTTGACACTTCACTCAATTTCTCTGTCGTCAGTGTACA
Organism: Prietella phreatophila; assembly: GCA_025728095.1. Classification (NCBI taxonomy): domain Eukaryota; kingdom Metazoa; phylum Chordata; class Actinopteri; order Siluriformes; family Ictaluridae; genus Prietella; species Prietella phreatophila. The sequence continues at coordinate 14,060,567 of JAOUWY010000002.1, read as the reverse complement.
CTTGCTGTGTTACAGCACGACATTTACACTGCGAGATGATAAACTCAGCAGCAGGGACTGAGAATTAAAGAAAGAAAGAAAGAAAGATAGAAACGTATTACGAAAGGACAAGATTTCGCAATTTTACTGCTAATAAACTTAAACGAATACAGAGCTGTATCTTACGACTTACAGAACGTGTTTATAAAGTGTTTTTCGTGTCGTTTCGACGAATGTTTCAATCCACGCCGGCTGCATCAGGCATGCACGGATGTGCCGCGTTTATTTTACGCTTCGTGTCTATTTTTTAGTTCCTTACTTGTGCATGCACGAACTCTTTAAAATCACACGAACTGTACATGGTCCTTTCATTTAAAATCAGAACGTCGGGACTGAGTGACCTGTACACTTGTCTTGTGTTTGCGTTTAGGTTGATTCATGTTCGTTTTCTTGCAAGAAATAAATTAATGGGAAACGTTCTCAGCCAAGTTCATTGTAAAACCTTTTATTTTTATCATCATCATCATCATCATTAACTAAACTACAGAGAGGAATTCTTAAGCTAAAAGAAAAGCCAGGGTCAATCCTTTTGCTAATGTTTGTAATGGAGTCTCAAACTATTTCATTCAGTCTTAGCTAGATGGAACTTTTAATAACATACATATGAATCAAAATAAATCCGGATGTAGATTCACATCAATTATGGTTGAAGCAGAAAAAAACCCCGAAACTACACGAGGAAAAATGACTCGAAATCCTATTTTCTGTGTGTGTCTGAGAGAGAGCGCGAGAGAGAGAGAGAGAGAGAGAGAGAGAGAGAGAGAGAGAGAGAGAGAGAGAGAGAGAGAGAGAAAGTGGGGCTTGTGAAGGAATGGCGGCATATAACCGCTACAACATAAATGATGACAGCAACTCACTTTTCGCTGACGTTCCAAAATTAAATCGGAATAGATACAGGTAAAAAGCAGGACGTGTCACTCATTTATACATTCAAAAAATGGACACATTGGCAAATTGCTATGGGATAAAAATAAAAACAAAACTCTTTATAGAGTGTGCCACTGTTGGAAAATAATAAACTCTGGGTTTGTAAATGCCGCATCACAGCATTTCACTTATTATTTTCCTAGCACAGTCCATCAGATCGGGTAAATAATATAGTATTTTACTACATACAGTACTGTGCAAAGGTTTTAGGCACATGCAAAGAAATACTGTAGAGCCTTCAAAATAATGAAATTAAATGTTTCTACATTTAAAAAAAATACCGTAAAGAGCAGTAAATGAAACAAAGTCAATATTTGGTGTGACAAAAAAATAGAAATGAAATAGTAGATTCCAGTACAATTAGTGCAGTTTTATGAGGAAATGAGCTGTAAGATTTATTGAGCATCTTACAGAACCAGTCCCAGTTCTTCTGGAGACTTTGAATGTCGCACTTGCTACTTATTTTTGCAGCAAAACCCAGCAGCCTTCATTGTGTTTTTGTCTAAAAATGTGTCTCTTACGTAATATGCTGCTTTCTTGAATGATATACAAAATATTTTATGTAACATTTTATGTTGTGCTAGAAAACTAATGTTTGGGAATCGAAAAATGTTTTTTGGACTGTCTCGATAATGTAGAAGTCATAAAATAAAAATCTATAACAAAGTTCATATTAAAAAAGTAAATTCATTAAAAGAATAGGGTGCCTAAAATCTTTGCACATTACTGTACTTTTAGTATATATAATAATAATAGTAATAATAATAATATTTAGCCTGGAGTAACATTACCCTGAGTAACCTACTCGACTAACATGCAAAGTAGCCAGAAAATAGTCCTACAAGCTCCAAAGTACATTTCCTCCAGTCTAAAGTGCAGTGATATCCATAGGCATGGGTGTGGCAGTGTACTTGCCTACTTTCTACACTGAATCCCTGTTCCACAGTCTCAGGGGTGCGGGACACAGTGGCTGTCAGAACTTTGGACTGCCAAGCACATGGCAGAAGACTTATTTACATGTGACGCTTCAGAGAGCAGGATGCACCTACACCACTAGGGTGTCCTGTGGCATGGAAATGAGGCAGGAAAACTATGTTCTCGGGTGACTGGTTGCTTGGAATCTCGACGCTTGCCTGCCTGGTCTGGCAAAACACACAGACGCCTTCAACAACATAGACATGGAAAAGCCTTCTGGGACTGTTCCACTTTCACTGTATAACCAGAAGGACAGGGTTGCTTTACTAGACTATAAAACTGAGGCTGGACTGGGGTCAGATTGGCATATTCACTTGTGTTGGTGTTCATGAACTTTCCTTCCCATATGAATAAATCAGTATCAAAATATCTCTATAGGAATATTTTATTACCCATCCACAAGGTGTTTGCTAAGATGGGTGCAATGAAATATATAGTGTTCCACTCGAGTATGATTGCAAAATCACATTTCAGGAAGGTGACATAAATAATATCTACATCATTTTTGATTTAAATAAAAATCACAGAAGACGAATTACAGAGCAGCTATAAAGAAGCATCATGAAGTGTGCACATCAGGAACAAATGAGATTTTCTGCAAATGTAACCTTAGTCATAACTACATGCAGTCACACAATAGTGAGCTCTTGGTCTCTTAATGTCTGCCACTTCCTGTCTAAAAACCTTGACATCATTGCTGGCCATTCATATAAGCCTGTGCAAAGTTGTGTAACATGTTATACAATTAACTCTGAAGACAAACATCAGAAACAGGAACACACTTTTGACAGCCCTCAGCTCCACCTACACAGCCACACACACATTTCATTAGCTTCCTTTAGCTGGAGTTTATAGACGCATGAAGTAATGTATTCCTGACTCAACACAATGGACAATTCAAGCAATAGCAATGTTATTCAGAGAACTGGACAAAGATGGCCATGACTTTGACTCCCAAGACTTTTCCAAGTATGTAGACTGTGAGAAGTGCACAACATGCATACGCTATTAAAAGCTACACGTCGCACAGTTAGTGAGCTAATCTGTGTTTATTTATAACATAGAAAACCTGACACTACCTAGGACCATGGTATGATCAAAAAAATCAATGGCAGGGGGTCAGAGTGTTTGATAGTGGTAGGTTTTGATATTTTTTTTTAAGTTATAACTGAATATGCATCGTTTTTATACGATCGAGCGATACTTTATTGATCCCCAAGGGGAAATTCAAGTTCAATTCAATACTTGAACTGGTTTAACAAAAGCATCATAAAACAAGAAAAAGCTGGTTTTTTTATTTATTTTTTAAACAGTTAAGAAGATCCCTGGCTGCAAAATGTTTGTGGCCCTCTGCTCCAAGACAAACTTGACTCTAGAGTCCATTACTAGACCACTAGGTTACAGGCTTAAGCGTCAGACGAAGGCTGATCACGTGACCGTGATTTACAGCAGCGTAAATCACAGACAAGTTCTCTCTCTGACACTCTCACACAAGGCTAGTGTCACGGTTATGGTTCCTACTCACATAATCACATTCCCAAGCCGATCTTAAGAAAAGGGCTAGTCATGTCACTTCCTCGTTTAGACTTTAACCAGGCCATCACTGAAAGTGAGTTAAAGAGGAAAAAACACGGCACACACCTACAGCCGCATAAATACATGCTTGTTTATGTTGTTTTTAATAGACAGATATACAGAGAGAGACATACAGATAGATAGACAGACAGATGGATAGATATACAGACAGACAGACGGATATACAAATAGACAGACGCACTACCGAGGTTCATAGCGTGTGAATTCAAAACGAAACTGGGCTCGTGCAGCTAGCTAGTGCAGGTTAGCTCGTTAGCAGTGTAACGTCTCAGGACTTGAGCTGTCGGTCGGTTTAACGTGACGGTTTGGTTTCGGTTCCAAATCATACACCGGATTATTACTCAGACATACGGGTGTCCGCTCTCTAAAGCCCAGTGTGAAGCCTGCATTGTGAGGAGTGAAGTGCGGTGGTTACCGTGTCGCTACTAATTCCCCTGTGACACAGCATATGGACGAGTAAAGCGTGAGAGCAGGGCGCAGGCCCCGTGTGTAGCTCAACTACAGCAGCTAGCTGAGCTCCGGACACGCGGAGAAATCATCTAATCCCTCCTCCACCTCCTCACCCGCTGTGCCTACTACTACTACTACTACTACTACATTACACGTGAAAGGCATACATACCTGTTGTGATAATTCTGAAAGCGCTAATTACGGCTGGAATGAAATGGTGTTTCTTTTGTAGAGCCCGATGGAGAGCAGCTCTGAGCCGGCAATCAGCAGTAGTTGTGCCCTGTATCGACGCACGGGGGCGGGTCACAAGCACTGCTGCGCACAATACAAGTGGCAAGAGGAATAGTTCCTCCACCCGTATTCTGACAAACCCCGCCTTCTACACTACCATTGGTTATTCTAGTAACAAGTCCAATACTATTGGACATTATCAAGTGGGTAAAATTACCAACCAATCATACCAAAAAGAAATCTGTTCCTACTAACCAACCCTGTGGCGGGAGGCGGGTTTGTAGTGGTAGACGTGGGAAAGGAGGAAACGCTGCTCGGTATATTTTAAAGGGCGCAGCTGTTCGCGTTGAGGGCGGGGACAGAAGGCGATCTCGCGATAGTTCACTGCAGCTCTGTTTGTACGTAGGGAGGTCCATTTCCGCCAGGTTTTTGGAAGCAGTAGTGTAAGAATGTCGACGTTCTAATTTATTATCTGAATTTGTCGCATTATCTCAAAAGTTAGACTTGTGAAATCTATCAAATGAAATTATTATTTAATTCAATTATTAATCAAACAAACAAAAGGTTTCTGACGCATCTTAAAACACTGACATGTTAAAATTCAAGTATTATTAGTGTGACCATACTGTGTATACACCGATCAGCCATAACAATAAAACCACATGCTTAATATTGTGTAGGTTCCCCTTGCGCCACCAAAACAGCTCTGAGCCGTCCAGGCATGGACTCCACAAAACCTCTGAAGGTGTGCTGTGGTATCTGGCACCAAGACGTTAGCAACAGATCCTTTAAGTCTTGTAAGTTGTGAGGTGGGATCTCCATTTGTCCAGCACATCCCACAGATGCTTGATCAGATTGACATCTGGGGAATTCAGAGGCCAAGTAAACACCTTGAACTCTTTTTCATGTTCCCCAAACCATTCCTGAACAATGTTTTGCAGTGTGGCAGGGCGCATTATCCTGCTGAAAGAGGCCACTGCCATTAGGGAACACTGTCACCATGAAGAGGTGTGCTTGGTTTGCAACAATATTTAGGTAGGTGGCACGTGTCAAAGTAACATCCACATGAATGCCAGGCCCCAAGGTTTCCCAGCAGAACATTGCCAGACCATCACTCTGCCTCCACCAGCTTGTCTTCTTCCCATAGTTCCTCCTGGTACCATATCTTCCCAAGGTAATACACATCCGGCTGAAAACGTGATTCAACAGACCAGGCCACCTTCTTCCGTTGCTCCATGGTCCAGTTCTGATGCTCACGTGTCCAACGAAGGTGCTTTCGGCGGTGGATATGGGTCATCATGGGCACTCTGACTGGTCTGTGGCTACGCAGCCTCATATGCAGCAAGCTGTGATGCACTGTGTGTTTTGACACCTTTATATCATAACCAGTATTAACTTTTTCAGCCATTTGTGCTACAGTAGCTCTTCTGTGGGATCGGACCAGACGGGTTAGCCTTCACTCCCCATGTGTATCACTGAGTCTTGGGTGCCCATGACCCTGTCGATGGTTCACTGGTTGTCCTTCCTTAGACCAGTTTTGGTAGGTACTAACCACTGCATATCAGGAACACCCCACAAGACCTTTTGGAGATGCTCTAACCCAGTCATGTAGGTATCACAATTTGGCCCTTGTCATTTGGTCCTTGACAAAAGTCATTCAGATCCTAACGCTTGCCCATTTTTCCAGCTTCCAACACATTGACTTTGAGAACTGACATGTTGGCAGGATGAAAATGGTAAATATGGGTCAGAGCTGGGCCATCACTCAGTTGTAATCTCTCTCCTAAAAAGTAGCTCTGTTGTCCTGCAACTGAACAGCACTGATCAGGTCACCCTAATTACTGTTATTATATTTTATATGTATAATTTCTTAATGTACTGCAATATTCAAAAGATGCATTTGCATTTTTTAATGACAACACACTACAATACATGTAAAGGTAAAGGACAGTTGCAATAACTATAACAGACTAAACAAAATATATTTTATTTAGTAATTTCTATTTAATAGGAAAGCCATATATATAGTCTCCCATTAGATTTAGCATAACTCAACATGCTGTAGAGTATGAACCAACAGAGTCTTTTAAATTGTCTTTGTACCACCAGAGAACAAAATCAGAACAATATCTGGGCAAATTTATTAAATGCTTCCATTAACACAACTATTTCAGTCACCTGTTGTGATACTGGATTTACTCAGTGTGGCTCAGAGCTTAGCATCCAGTCCATTATTGTTAGTCTACGTGCCGCAGGCCTCACTCCTCTGTGTCCATGGACTCTAAGCTGTCCTTTAACTCAGCTTCATAACTTCTTTTTAGACCCTTTAGGTAAAAACGGAGGCTGTCTGGATCCAACCTGGAGTTTCGGGCAGTCTGTAACAATCTGGTGGCAAGTCGAAATACTGCCCCTTGCCGCATTGTGGTTGGGTCACTATGATGCTTAGCCTACGTGACACGAATAAAGGGATGCCATTATTTGGTACAGTAAATTTTTCTCATTACATAAATAGGTAAATTAGGGACATTGAAGCTATTATAGTTAACCAGCCTAATTTTTCAAGCTGGATACGAACAGATTTATTCTTACGAGTGTTTACACAAGCAATGGCATTCATGAAAATCCCATAATTCTGAAAAAAAAATGTTCGTATTCTACTCATGCTCCTGAGTGTGTGTAAATTAATGTGTAAGAAGTCAAACGAATGTAAACCTCGACTTGATTGACATGGATTACTGCACTTTTTATATGGATTATTCTGCCAAGGTTAAACTGCTTTTTAATTGATTAAGTCAAAATAAGTTTACAGCATTTCGCAGACACTGTTCCCTTTCTGTCCCAATTGTTCAGTCCTTGTGCCCAGCTGTCTATGCACTTGCCCTTTTGTGGAGTTTTTTGGGGTTAACTACATGCAAAAAAGCTGTGTCTGGAACACAATTTGCATTCGATGGGTGATCAACATTCACACACTAGTATACAGAGAATCATTGTTTCTGAAACTGTATATTGGGTGGAAGATTTTAGTTTAGTTTGGCTGATGCAAACATTTACACACAGCAGTACTTAAAGACTGATCAGTGACGCCCAATGTTAGCATACACCCAATGACATTAAAATACAGCCTTACCCATAACTTTTGGCTAACTTTGGCTGATATAGACTTGGCCTCCTGGATGATGGACAGTGGAAACGATGTGTTCTCTGCTGCTCTTATACCTCAAACAGTAAAATATGTCAAAAGGACAAAAAGGGATGAGTATAACACGACAAACATTTTAAACTTGGTCCAGTTAACTGAACACTTATCGCTATTTCATATTCAACAAACTGACCCTTCAATTCTAATTTATCAAGTAGTCGTCAAATGTTATAAGAGCTCAAAGACCTGCCCTTTGTTTGATTAAGATTACCGTAGTTTCTTTCCTCAGAGAAGCCTTGAGTCAGAAGGTAGGTGTAGACCACACTCTCTGTGCTGTTGTCAGTCCCACGCATGTGCTGGACCTGCATGTGCTGATTCTCTACATTGGGGTAAAGAGTCTCCAACTGACACAGTTCCAGGAAGTGGGTGGCAAACAGAGTGAATGCCTGCAAGGCCCAGAAAGAACACATTCTGGCTGAAGATGCTTGTTTTTAATGATTTTTATACTGTTCACTATATGAAAAGCAATGTTATCACTACCATCTTAAGAATCATTTGTATTTTAACTCTTACAAATTATACCCAGTTCACGGTACCTTCAGCCTGATGAGGAACTCGCAAACCGAGTGACAAATTCCGATGCCCTCCTCAGCACTAGTGCCACGTCCCAGCTCGTCAATAATAATGAGTGACCTGTTACTTGCATTGTGTATTATGTAGGACACCTGACAGTACAGTGAAAAATCTGTATAGATATAGTAAATACACAACAATATTGTACATATGATCACTTCATATTAACCTCCTTCATCTCAACCATAAATGTTGACGAGTTGGTCTCAAAATCGTCGTCTACTCCTATCCGAGTGAATATCTGATCAGCAACACGGAACGAGGCAAATGTAGCAGGCACAAATGATCCTAAAACAAAAATTATGAGAACTGATTGAAATTTTAGTTCTATTAAGTCTGTAATAACCATTCTTTAAAGGAATATTGCAGTGTGGTTCATATGTCCACAGAGAAGAATATGTCCATGTAGTGGCAAAAAAAATGGAAACTTGTTTACTGCACACTCAACTGAAGTAGAAATCTAAGGGCATTTATTGAATTCCAGTCAGGGCCACAGTGGATCTGGAGCCATTCACAGGAACAATAGGTGTGAGGTGGGAGAATTTATCCCAGACGAGATGCCAGTCTATTTAAGAGCGCCATGCACCAACACATTCACACACTCATTCACACCTAGGGGCATGTTTAGCGCAGCCAATCCTTTTACCTACAGGTTATTGGATAGTACGAGGAAACCAGAGAACCCAAAGAAAACCCATGTAAATACAGGGAGGACATGCAAAACTCTGCTTAGGAGCTGTAAAGTGACAATGCCTAAATTCTAGCACTAGTTTATGTGAAACACATTTTTGCAAAAATATTTCTTTGTTTAATTGCACGATTCTCTTTTCAGGGATATTTCCGTGATTCAGAGAAAGGAATTTGTGGTTATGGTTTACCAGCATATTCTAGTTAGTCTGACTGCATAACGATTCCACAAATCTTTAGAGAATTTATCAGACTTACGAGTAAGTGACCAGAATTACTTATTAATGTATTACTCAAGTGTTGGACCACATAAGGACCGCTTTGGTAAGGAACTGTCTGTTCCCATCCTAAGGTCCTTGGGAATCTTGAGAAATTTTTAGGTTGCATGTTTGAATCATTTATTGACAGATAACTTCAACAACTGCACTCAGACCCCAAAGGAGAGTTTCGAAGATTAGAAGTTTAGAAGATAACCAGTCAAAATTCTCGCCTGTGGTATCACACATGGTAGTCACACATGCTCTAAAGATGCACTGAACTGTAACTACAAATGATTAAACATGTACAAATAGGCGAAGGGGCAAGCTAAATCTCTTTCTTATATTTTCAGTACAAGTCATAATATATTACTTACACCAATATAATTACTGAATCAAAATAGGTCTGAGTACCTATCTGAGCCATGATTTGGCAGAGGGCCACCTGTTTGAGATAAGTAGACTTGCCACTCATGTTCGGGCCTGTGATTATGATAAAGTTGCTTCCCTCAGAGATATGGCTGTTGTTGGGGATGGGTTGTTGGCCAGCAACGCGTTCCAGAATTGGATGGCGGCCTTGTCTTATTGCCAGTGTATCTGTGAATTCAGGGCGCACTGGGGTACAAATTACATAGTTACATGTCAGCAGTCATACGACATCAAATACTGGAGTGTATGTAGATATGTCTGTATCTGGAGTCTAATCTTACCATAGTCTGAAATAGTGCAAACATTGGCGAGGGAGAGCAGCATATCCAGCATGGACACGGCATCAGACAGCTTATACAAGCAGTGAATTTGTTTATACACCTCATTAAGTAACCTGCGTACCACGCTGTGGAGATTAAGAAGAAAACTGAAACGTCGAATTATCTACATTTCCACAACACAACTGAGCACAAGAGCAACAGAAGCATTAATGTGGTTAACCATAAACTATAAATGTATTAAGCAACTGAAAAATAGTTACAAGTAGTTACAGATATCTGACGTGTGCTAATTAGACACCTGAGATGAAACCTGTACTGTTAATGTAATGCAGAGTATACATGGTGAACGCTCACATATAAGACATGTGAAATATCTCCTTCAAGGCTTCGTCACAGCGATCGTTCATCTTCATCAGGTCTAACGTTGTGAAGCTGTAGTTGTTTTTTTGTCTAGTTACCTGCAGTAAATTAAAACCTATCACACACTTCATGTACACCTGCTTAATCTTTTTTAATATCCATTACATATGATTGAATATGTTAATAAGCAATAAAAATAACAGTGAAATAAAATAGTGTATGGTCAAATGTAGCAATGATTTGTTTAGGCGATCAGGCCTGACTTTGATGAACTCTCCTGGGAGCTGTCCATCAGGCAGGCCGAAACCCTCCAGCCTCATCTGGATGAAGAAACCTCGAGTGCTGTTAAAACTAGTGCGCAGTGGAAGGCCATACTTCTCTCCTAGCTGATCTACTAATCCTGTACCGGTAGAGTAAAATACAGATACTACTAACAAAACGATTGTCCTTTCATCATATGACAGTCATTTTAGATATTAAACATAAGCCGCTCACCTGCTATATCATCCACTACCTCAGTGTAGGCTCGACGTGCAATGTCTAGCAATTCATTGACATTAGGGCGTACAGCATAGCACTTTTGTGTTCGCATATTCAGACTGCCCTTCATATAGCTGGTGTCACTGTTGATCACTGTTTTGATTTCATCCAAAATGCTGTTAAACCTATTAACACAAGTAGAAAATGTTCATTAAACATTTAAAAACAAGTTAAAAACAGCACTCGAGTTTTAAACCTACAGTACACTATCTGTGTAAACACTTTCTTTCAAGTCACATATATTGTACACGTATGATTTTAGACTATATAGCACATGCTTCATGTGCTTCAAATTCAAATATAGCAGCACACAAATACAACAGTTCTTATGAGGCACAATTAAGTGTTTATTACCTGCTATCCTCTAGTGAAGTGTAATAAGCTTTCAGCAAGGCTGTCTTAGCGTCCTTCAACACCATCTGTCAAAGACGAAAAAATTTTAAAAAAAGCTTACTGGCCATACTATACAAATTATGTACAGTATATACAGTGGTGCTTGAAAGTTTGTGAACCCTTTAGATTTTTCTGTATGTCAGTATAAATATGACCTAAAACATCATCGGGTTTTTTTTACACAAGTTCTAAAAGTAGCCAAAGGCAACCAAATGAAACAAATGATACAAAAATATTATACTCATTTATTTATTAACGAAAATGATCCAATATTGCATATCTGTGAGAGGCAAAAGTATGTGAACCTACATGTGAAATTAGAGTCAGGTGATTTCAATCAATGGGTGACCCTCCCCAGGAGTGGTCCACCAACAAAGATCACTCCAAGAGCAAGACTTGTAATAGTCCACAATGTCACAAAGGAACCCAGTGTAACATCTAAACATCTAAAGGCCTCTTTCACATTGGCTAATGTTAATGTTCATGAGTCCACCATCAGGAGAACACTGAACAACAATGGTATGCATGGCAGGGTTGCAAGGAGAAAAACACCGCTCTCCAAAAAGAACATTGCTGTCTGTCTGCAGTTTGCTTAAGACATGGACAAGCCAGAAGGCTCCTGGAAAAATGTTATGTGGATAGATGAGACCAAAATAGAACTTTCGTAATGAGAATTAAATGAGAAGCGTTATGTTTAGAGAAAGGAAAACACTGCATTCCAGCTTAAGAAACTTATCCGATCTGTGAAACATGTTTTAGGTCATATTTATGCAGAAATATTGAAAATTCTACATGAAAATTCTACATTTACATTTATATTTATTCATTTAGCAGACGCTTTTATCCAAAGCGATTTACAAATGAGAAAAATACAAGCAAAGCGATATATCCAGCAGAGAACAATACAAGTAGTGCTACCATACAAGATCTATTAATTGAGTTCCAGAGGAAGCAAAGTGTACAGAGTAAAGGTGTAAGTGCAATTGTTTTTTTTTTTTGTTTTTTTTTTTTATGAGTTGGTTAGGTGTTTATGGAAGAGGTGGGTCTTTAGCTGTTTTTTGAAGAAAGTGAGAGATTCTGCAGTCCGGATTGAGATTAGAAGTGCATTCCACCACTGAGGAACAGTTAGCGTGAAGGTTCTGGA
>JAOUWY010000002.1:13831582-13841624 GCA_025728095.1 Prietella phreatophila | reverse complement strand
ACCTCCTTCAGGCTCTTAAGGTCTTGTTCAATGTGCTGGTATGGGGCGAGAGCATCCTAAAGCACACAAATAAACCCTCCTAGAGCTTTAAGACCTCTCACCAGATCCAGATCCAAGAACACCCTATCAGCAAACCCTGAGGCCATGTGACTGTGCATACGCTGTGAGACTGCTTTAGCTGCCTTAGCTGCAACATGAGGACACAGAAACAGAGGAGATGGAGAGAGGGGGGAAATGCACGGCGATGCAGACAAAAGATCAAATATTTAAAGCAGCCTTGTTCTCTAATGAGGTAACCAAAGCAACGTGTGACCTTATTGCGTCTGATCTTTCACAGCCGAGGGGGCAGGTTTCTATCAAGGTAGCATGTGTATGTGGCACCATTTAGAGACTCAAACACTTTTTGTGTTGTACATATTTACTGTATGTAAAGAGTGTATGTTTGCTTCCTTTTGTTTGTATGACTTTGGGAGAGACGGAAGCATGCATGTCCCTCTGTTGGTCTGTCACGAGAGCAACATTTGCAACATCTCTGAGCACTTAGGCATTGTACAGTAGCCACTATGCCCACTGTTGAAGGCACTGCGGCGACTCTTCTGTGGACTTTTTAAGGCTTCATGCCATTCACTGGAATGGAGCACAAGCGGGCATGACACCATCGTCCTCTCAGGATACGTAGCCCGTTGATAATGTCAGTCCACTAACACTGACAAATGTTTATTTACAAAGGGAGAGTGGCTCCTACATTCAGGCTTGTAATTCTACCAAAAAAAAAATTGTATGGCAATGAAGATATTAATCGTGTATATAATCGTGTAAGGAATTTACAGGACAAATGTGCAATGATGTTATATTTCAGTTGACTCTGAAAGAATGGATTTAAACTGAGCCACACTGAAGAAATTTCACCCCCAACGGCTGTTTGGTTTTATTCGTGCTGTTAGGGTGGGGCATGTTACATAATTAAAGCCCATCACAAAAGAAAGAAAAACAAAAACACATCTGATCAGTCATTTAAAGCAATGCTTATTTACCCAAGGAAATTCATGAATGTTTTAAGTAGCATTCTTTAAGCATTTTATAGTAGCAGTTCTGGATTATATTTACAGCATTTGGCAGATGCCCTTGTCCACAGTGACTGACATTTATCTCATATTTACAACTGAGCAGTGGAGGGTTAAGGGCCTTGCTCAAGGGGTCAGTGGTGGCAGCTTGGCAGTTCTGGGATTTGAACTCACAACTTTCCAGGCAGAAGTCCAATGTCTTGACATCTGAGCTACCACCACCTATAATCATTTACGTTTGGTTTAGTGTGAATATTGTTTTAGATTCTGTTCTATTTAAAGAAATGTAATTTGTTTCGCTTCTCTTAACTGTAACGTTGCATGAATTCACACCAAATGTTGACAATCTGAATGTTTTTTTTCTTCTTCATATCAGTCTGGGTTGTCAGTATTACTTCATTTATGTACACTAGTGCTGCATTAAGCACTGTTCAGAGTTATAATGTTGTGAGCTCTGTAACATGCACACTAGATAGAGAGTGTGGCACTGTACTCACTGAGTTTAGTCCATTCTCATACATTTAGCCATAAAGGGGGTGGCAAGTAGCCCCTTAAAATCAGAACACTGTGCAGTCAGACCGCTATGCTTCACTGAGTAACACAAATGGGTCACGATACAATGTCGTATCGGTAGGATTATACGTTGTAAAATTCTCACTAACACTGAATAACTGAATTGTGTCGCTACCACTGTTTCCATGTTAATGAGACTTTCACAGAGGGAAGGCATAATTTCCATCACGTTGGAAATAATGATGAGAATGATGATCTTATTTTATGTCACCTCTTTCTTCTTTCAGCTATCAGGTAGCAAAAGCCCATATTGTCCCTCAGCGACACAATTGAAATGTTTTTTTTTTTGTTTTGTTTTTTAAGTAGATATCTTTCTCAGGTACAGTTTGTTATATCTTACCACATTTAATCAAATTTTAAGCATGACAGATGAAATGTTAAAAGGACAAACATAATGACATGGAATATGACGAGAAATACAAAATGCAGAACAGAATTGAGACCTGAGATCTGTGAATTGAGACTGATTTGATGGTTTAGAAGAGCATCCAGCCGGCATTATATTTACTCACTTAACATTTCAACTTTTAAAGAAATGAAAGAAGTAAAATACATGCATGAAATCCCTTTCTAGCATTCTGTACATGTATAACCATTTAAGTGCTCTGTGTGAACCATTGTCAGGATTCTCTGATGTTACTTTCATGAGAAGTAGTATTAGATTTCGATGAATGTTGTTTCAGGAGTTAAGTTATTAAAGGCACATTTCCTTTAAAGAAAGAAAGAAAGAAAAAAAAAACAGGCTCATTGAAATATCAGTGTCTTGATTAGCCTTCCAAGTCTTTCATGTTCTCTTTAAAAAAGCAACAAGATTATTTTTGAGCTGCATTTCTGTTTAAAACTGTGCATTGTGAGAAAACACCTGCTTCCTTACACAACTGACAACTGAGCAAAATTAGTCACGATTCAAGTAGAGGATGTGCCTTTAAAGACTAATAGTTATTATTGCTTTTTAGAAGATTTCTTACTTTGAAATAATGTTCATTTGTATTCATTTGTTTGTTTGAACTCCTTGGAAGAGGGAGAAATAAATAAAATGAGGCTAGGGATGTACTTCATAAGGGTAACTAAACCTTGCTTTCCTCCTAATGAACACACAGATTGCAGCATTTCAAAACACAGCTCTCATATCTGGCAGGCCAGAAAATATCTCTTATGGTGTTGATTAATGTGGAAAAAGAACGAAAATGGTCTGATCTCTGTCACGAACCCTTAAAACGGATCTGACGGTGTGTCACCAACAGTTATTAAAAAGGGAGATGGAATACCAATGGCTCTTTGATTTCATTTTCTCACTCAGTCACTATACCCAACGTTCTTATATGCGAGACTGAAACTGGTTTATTTCAATAATCAGAGCTCTTTACACTGACCAGAATGCAGTACACGAACATTGCTTTTCAACTTACATGAATATTTTCCGTGACGTTATATTTGCAGAAAGCGCAAACCATATTCTTAGTTGCGGGTCCAATAAGCGTAAAGGTCAGATGTATACATTGTACAAACAAACACATTTTCTTCACGGAATAGAACATTTCTAATAGAAGAGGGCTAAAGGACACTTACAAGTTAACCCTATCGTGATATTTCTGGTAAGGATCATTAAGGTACCAGTTTCTTCTTTTCCAAAAGGATGTCGTCATTTTGTCTAATTTTTTGCACTGAGTCTTATTGCAGAATACGTGCTCTCTTAAACGCTTCTTTCTCACTGCTGATTTTTTCCAAAGCTTCTTCTTGTATCCAGCCTGAAATGCAAACAACATTCAGTTTAAATTAAGAGCTGATTGACTTTGGGATGAAAGTGTAGGGTTAACTGAATATTATTTATTGGTCTGAATCAATTGATATTTCCATGGTAAAACAGGATATTCCCGACATTTCTTTTATAGTATTACGATCAAATTTGACATCATCTTGACAGTGTCAACAATACAGTCTGATCGTGTCTGAATTCAAAGTGGAAATGAGGGAAGAGTCTCATTTATAGCAGGGGTGATTTGGTGTGGTTTGTTATGAATGCACTGGTCCCATTCAATCCGACACTTTTTGGAGATGTACGAGCTTATTATGGGTTTGAGATCTGATGGTGCGATTTGACTTCCCACTTCCTAAGCAGCAATATCCGTTTGTTCATTTCCAGACAGCCCAATATGTCCTGATATCCAATTCAAAATTATGTTGAAATTATGTCTCTTGAAGGAATCCACTTTAGTTCGGTTGCTGGCAATTATGGGGTGTTCGGTCTTTAAAGATTCAAGTGCTTGTGATGGATGAATTTAAATTAGTGCTCAAAACTAGAGCAAGTGCTTTTAAACATGATCAACTCTAACATTTAATTCAGTCCGATGATGACATACTAATCACAATTGTTTTTTTGTTTTTTATAAGGAGGTGAAAGCAAAAGTGAAAAACAAGAACTCTCTGAAAGCCTTACTGAAAGCAAACCCGGGCTCATGGGCAAGACTGTCCCATTTAATCTCAAATCTTTTGTAAAATTTCCCAGATGTTAGAGTATAAATTCAGTGGAAGGAAGTATTTCCAAAGAAACAGTTCAAATGTACATGTGACCTCCTTACCTTTCTCCTCACCCACAGGCCACAGTGCAGCCTCAGAAACCTCTGCACCACAGCTCTCACGGTCTTCCTCTTGCCCTTCTTCACACTATAATATGTCAGGTTTCTACAGGGCTGCTGCATCAGTGATGGAACGAGAGGAGAGACTCTGTACGATGAGAGATATTAAGACGTAAGAAAACTCACAAGACAGCCGTATACCTGGGATTCCACTGACTCCTCAAAAAGCGTGAGATAAGGATCGATTATTGTGCGACTAATCATGCAGCAATGCTAGAAATGCACCTGTGCACTGCAGGGTATCCGATCAGGGCCAATAATAAACGATAATAGATGAATTTCATGCCATGAACTGGTATAATGATGACTGATGTGACAAAAGTTAATGCAGGACACAACGTATGATGCACTCACACCTGTGATGCGTTGTATAACTTAGCAACAAAAGCTCTCACCTTGTCGCTCAGTTACTTTCAGGATGACAGTATCAGCAGATTTATTTATTGTCACTTGTACCACAGTGCTTTTCAGTTCTTGAATTAGAAGGTGAGAATACATTTTCTGGAACAGCAGATCTGACAGTAGCGCCAGCTGCAGTTTACATCATGGGTTTATTTTAATGCACTTGTTCTAATACATTATAATCTCTCATTCACAGAGACTTGCTTGATAGACACTCTACATATTCTAAGGCTAAACAGCCAAAATAAAACCCCAAATAAATGATTTAACAAAGAATAATGTATATTAATCGATGTGTTCTATAGAGAGATGTTTATTTAACATTCATGGAAGGATGCTCAAGTGTCAGTGCTTTTCTAACAGTATTCAAGATTTTTAGTTGTCACATACACAGTTATATACAGTATATAAGTTGCAGTGAAATGAAAACCTGGCCTACTCTTGCTTAGACTGTGCATTAAAGATAAGAAATGAATAAGAAATAAATAGAAAAGAAGACCAAGGATAGTGCAGAACAGGAAGACTGTATACAGTACAACTGTAGCTAAAACTACACAGTGTGTAAGGCATACATTCAGGGTTATGCTAGTATGTTTTCTGGGAGAATCTTCAGGACACAGGACTTTTGAGCTTTCCAACCAGGACATGATTCATTTCTAATTTATTAAGTAAGAGGGGGAAAAAAAGAGAGAAACTGCTGAGGTAAGGACTGTTTACAGGGGTTATAAAATATACTAAGTCGTACCAGTAGCCAACGTATCACAAGTATTCCTCAAGATTAAACAAATATACATGGTGAAAAGTATGACAGGTCATTCCATACTCAATTAAAAAATATCATTTGCTCTGGTATAAGAGGAGTGAACACTTTGGGATGTGCTGCTGGAAAATAAGAAAACATCACACCATCCTGTCATGTTTTATTTTCCTATAACAGCACACCTAACTGTGTTTTATAGATCACCTAATTAAAACCACCTGCTTAATATTGTGTCGTTCACCTTGTGCCACCAAAACAGCTCAGACCCTTCAGGGCATGGACTCCACAAGACCTCTGAAGGTGTGCTGTGGTATCTGGCACCAAGATGTTAGCAGCAGGTCCTTTAAGTCTTGTAAGTTGTGAGGTGAGGCCAAGTCCAACACCTTGAATTCTTTGTCATGTTCCTCAAACCATTCCTGAACAATTTTTTGCAGTATGATAGAGTGCATTATCCTTCTGAAAGAGGCCACTGCAATTAGGGAATACTGTTGCCATGAAGGGGTGTACGTGGTCTACAACAATGTTTAGGTAGGTGGTACGTGTCAGAGTAACATCCACATGAATGCCGGGACCCAAGGATTCTCAGCAGAACTTTGTTCAGACCATCACACTTCCTCCATCGGCTTGCCTTCTTCCCATAGTGCATTCTGGTACCATCTCTTCACCAGGTATCCAGCCATCCACATGATGTAAAAGAAAACATGATTCATCAGACTAGGCAATCTTCTTCCATTGCTCCATGATCCAGTTCTGATGCTTATGTGTCTATTATAGGCGCTTTCGGCAGTGGACAGGAAATGGGCACTCTGGCCAGTCTGCAGCTACACATCCCAATATGCAGCAAACTGTGATGAACTGTGTTCTGACACCTTTCTATCATAACCAGCATTAACATTTTCAGCTATTTGTACTACAGTAGCTCTTCTGTGGGATCAGACCATACCGGCTAGCCTTCACTCCCCATGCGCATCAGTGAGTATTGGGCATCCATGACCCTGTCAATGGTTCACCGGTTGTCCTTCCTTGTACTAACCAGTGCATACCGGGAACACGTCACAAGAACCTCTGTTTTGGAGATGTTCTAACCCAGTCATCTAGCCATCACAATTTGGCCCTTGTCCATTTTTCCCGCTTCCAAAACATAGACTTTGAGAACTGACTGTTTACTTGCTGCCTAATATATCCCACTCCCTAACAGATGCCACTGAAACAAGACAATCAATATAATTCACATCACCCGTCAGTGGATATAAAGTTATGGTCGATCGGTGTATAGTACAGCCAAATTCTTTCCTTTCCATCAGATCAGTATCAGAACTGTTTACCAAATGCTAAAAGTGGGATTTGTGTGTTCCTAAAGAAAGCCATCTTTGCCAAAGTTAACAAGGAAAAAATCTGGTTCCTTGTTAAGTTTTGTAATTGCCTTACTATTGTGTTATTTTACTTTAAAATAGCAGGATTTCAAAAACTGTTTCCATCTACCAACAGGCTAAAATTGTGTGCCAGTCTGAGCAGCTCTGCATGTGTTTGAGCAGCTGCTAACTGGTCAGGTCATTGTGAAATGTTTTCAGTAGGGCAGTGCAGCATCACAAGTGGATGCATCATCCAGTACTTCAGGACTCGTGAACAATTATGCCAGAGTAGCAACATAAGATCAGTGTTTTATAAAGCCGTGACTTGTTTCTGAAGGTTATCTTTCTCAACCTTACCGTTGCAGTAGAGTCTGCCGTTGAAGCCCACAGGCATTAAGAGAAGGCAGCGGTTTAAACCCAAAGTGTCGCTGAATAAGTGTGGACAAGCGAGGGAGGAACAGCGGCGCCCTGACTGCGAGGTTAAAGCAGGACTGTCCTACACCCGTCAGAGGTCTCACTATACCTGAGAATGACAATGAGACGGAAAAGTGTTTACGAATCGGGTCCGCAGAAGTGTTGCTAGATCCTATATCTAAAGGAGTTATCTTCTAATGACTCCTCTCTGTGATGTCTATCCATCACACACACATGCTAACAATAAGCACACAAGCTATCCGGTTAGCATTAGTTAGCCATGCTCAGTTATATGGGATAAATGTCTGACATCTCTATGTAATAGAAGCTGGTCTTCGTCGCTTATCCGAGCACAAATTGGATAAATGAAATCTGCACGCGTGTTGTACAATGGAAATGCGAAAACATTACCTGACAGTCCTCTAGTCAAGGTGGCCGCCATCTTGAATGTGTGTGACCCTTGACCTACAGAGCGCGGCAGGGACAAAGTGGGGAAAAGGCGGAGTGCAAACAGTTAGAAGCTAAACAACAAATTATTCAACATTGAAGCGTTTGTCTTTACAAGACCAATAATGATAGTCTTTGACTGTACTTCATACGGTCTCCAGTTGTGATTTATTCATATGCTGTATGATATAAATTCTGGTTTTATTTAGACTTTACATATACAGACTATTGGGAGTGGGGGGAGCGTCAGTTCAATCTATTCGTCAAAATTCTTTATTTTTTTTTACCACATTAACTGAGATTTGTCATTATAAGTGTAATTTATAAAATAAAATAAAAAACAACAAAAGTGATAAAAGGCAGGGGTGGAGGAATAGAAGTACAGGATGAGGGCTGGTTCTCCAGGATTCCAGGGGTGATGGACAGCATGGGAGACCATACTCAGTAAACCAGTTAGTTGGGCCAACCTGTGGAGAATCCAGCAAGCCTGCCTCAGTTTCCTGAATAAATTCATCTATGTTACCCTCCCTTGATCCTTCAACCTCCACAGTCTGCAAGACTGCACTAGCTCAGTTTACTCCAGTTCCCCCAGTACATCTCACCAATATCACACTGCTCCACTGGTCTGACATAGTGGTGTATTCCAACTCAGCCAGAACAGTCCACACGTCACATTTATATGAGTTCATATGTTAATAATAATAAATAATAATAATAATAATGTATTCATTGGCTATGGAAAAAAAATGCTCAACTAAAAAAAAAAAAACATCAAATGAACAATCTTGTAATTGTCATGAAAAATCGTTTGAAAATTGTGCAGTTTATTTTCTAGCCAAGGCCGATTGTGCTTGTTTTAAAAGTTCCAATATGGCATTAACTTATTAAATACCAAAAAGATATAACTTCCATAATAAACAGCTCCTTAAGTACCATGTGTAATAAAACATCAAGGGGCACAAGTGAATAAATACAATCATGCAGGCAACAGCAACAGTTCAGCACAATCCAAAATCTTAACTAGTACCACATATTAAAGACCAGTGCAATGACTCAACAATAGTTAAATACAAAAACATTTCTTACAATACTTTTACAGGCAAAAAGTATTGTCAGATCAGGCTCAATTCAACTCGTTAAAAAAGAGGATATGTACTTCTACAATGATACTCTTTCACATTCATTCAACCAGTGTGCAGCAGTGAACACCATAATAAAAGAAAGAGTTTGATTTGTCTGAGTGAACATTCAGAAGCAAACACTGGGCAGCTGAAAACAGATATGAACTTTATCAAAATGTTGCAAACAGTTTGTCAAATATTCAGTACATTTTCAGATGTCCAAATGCACAGCATAGGAGCTTGTAATAGCTTGACAGGATTTTGTGCGCTCTCTCTGCATTGTCAATGTGTCACCACCCTGCATACACAGGATCTGCATCACATGGGACTCCATACACATGACAACTGGGACGGTCCTTCCGCAGAAGTGGGGCACGAGAGAGAGACAGTTCACTGTCTGCATCCCTTCTCCTCCGACAAACCATGAGCACCATGAACAGAAAGAACACTGAAGAGATCAGACAGAGAAGAGGAAAGGGTGTCAACAGAGCACAAATTGAGGGGTAATTTGTAGATAAAATCTTGACCCTGTTGGATGTACATACATGTGTAGTGAATCAAGTTATTTTATTAGGATAAAGAGATGGGAAAATTTTAAAATGTTCATACATCCTCCTCCAATGACGATCAGAGCTATGGTGACAGGAGCAAGCTCGCACGTATCTCCAGCCTTTCTTAAGAAAGTCTCCATGCAATAACCTGGAGCAGTGCTGCCCTCAGGACAAAAAGCATCACTGGGACACAGGATTGGATTCACATCTGGACTCTGTAAGACAAATAGGTGCTTTCTTGTTTAAATATACTTCACCTTCAGAATATTAGGGATGCAGCCAAATACATTATATGGCTTGAACAACTAATATGCTCTGAACAGATGCAAACACATGAAAATAAGGTGCAGAATTATTTATTTTTTCCCCTCGTTTGTACAAGTCTGCCAAGCCTGTTGTTGTGTCTCTTATTCTCGTCACTGGCAGGGAAGTTACCCCTGTATTATTGCTGCTTGATGCCATCGTGTGGTGTGGTGTCATGTCTGGGCTACTCGACCCTCTGCGTCATGATTGCACATATAATTTCTCATTAATATTTCCTATATAAACTGTCACTGACACTTCCTAAAGCCCACACAGACCATGAGCTGTGCATAGAGCAGTAAGTCTCTGCTGAGATTTCAAAACAAACTGACATAAGATGGGGATGCTTACTGGGCATTGTACTTGTAAGTGCAAGTGCTTATTGGGCATTGTACTGAATTCTGCAGATGCTTACTGGG
>JAOUWY010000002.1:13815391-13831482 GCA_025728095.1 Prietella phreatophila | reverse complement strand
CCAATCCATCGCCGGGCACAATCGCACACCCATTCACACACTACAGATAGCTTGGAAATACAATCAGCCTACAAAGTATGTCTTTGGACTGGTGGAGGAAACTGGAGTACCTGGAGGAGACCCAGAGTTACTGGGAGAACATTCAAACTCTACATGCACAGGGTGAAATGAGATTCAAACCCATAATCTCAGAGGTGCAAGGCAAACATGCTAACCACTAAGCCACCACATACATTAGAAGGCAGTTATGATGTATAATACAGTGTGTGTGTGTTTGTGAGAGAGAGGTAATAATCACTCACTGGGCAGTAGTGGTTCTCAGGGCAGATGTCACAGTTCTCCTGGCCCCAGTGAATCTGATAGAAACCACTGTTGCAAATCTGACATATTTTCTGATGAGAGGTCTTGTGCATGCCTGCCCAACATACACACGTATCCAGATAAACACGATGTAAAATGTAACTTCTTAGTAACTTCTGCACTTAACACATGTTCAGTTGTTTAAAAAAAGGAACAAAAACTAAAAGAAACAAAACAGACTGTGAGCTTTATGAATGCATCCAGTGTTCATTTCACTAAGGTTGTTATTGACTTGCAAAAATAGATGCACTCACGCTTCATGCTTAAGATTTATTCCTACTCCTTGAGTACTCCTTGAGTTGCTCCAGTTTTTGAGTTGCACATTTTACTCCCTGCTTTTAACTACGTTATTTTTACAGTCTTAGGTAGACCTCTAAGACTTTTTATAAAAGTAATTCTCAAAAGCCGAGATCAGGATCTTGACAGACTTCACATGAGGTTTATGTGTATTTCACGTCACTAATGTTTACTCACCCTTCTGCTTAAACCATGAAGTAGGTGAGGAGAAACAACACTGTGTCATAAGGTGTGTTATGTAAGGAATAAAACATGACAAGACACGCTGTTATAGGAAAATAATCTACAATAGTGGGGTGTGATCTGTTATCACCCCTATAACACAGCATGCTTTATTTCTCTTATACCACAGCAATTGCAATTTGTTTTTACATTAATTAATGAACACCACATCATACTTTTTCACGATTTATAGGTACACGTAATCTGGAACTCAAGACAGGTTATACAAGCACAAACTCCTTTGTCCTGAAGACTTTCCTGTGGTGGAAAACTGTTATTAAGCAATGACACTGGAGACTCTTTAGGTTATGTGGAGCATCTGATATAAAAGTCCCTTTGAGTGAGTTGTTACTATAGAAACAATAACATATCAGAAGGAGTGCATTAATATAAACCTGTGATTTGTATTACAACAGGCTCTACTGTCAAAGCTGCGGTTACACAAAATAAAATCAACACCTTCTATCCAATGAGATTTGAGAATTCAGCAGCATTGTTGTGTAATATGTGGTATAATATTAATATTGGATGATATTGGTTACCTGGGCGGCAGAGGGAGCATTGCCTGCTGCCCGTTTTAAAAGCTTCAGAGCCAGCAGGACACATCTGGCACTGAGCACAACTGGAGGAGCTGTGAAACAGGAAGACACAATTATCACTGTAATGTCAGTCTTGTGATGTTGATATGAGGTCTGCAGACTGTGGTACTGGACCTTACAGAGGAAAATAAATAACTTGCAGCCTTTAACATGGCTTTGATTAAAAGCCCAGGATAAGGGACATGTGACTCTGCCCTTCAGCCAGAGTAAACGAGGTTAAGAAAACATCATACTTAATAGTGCTGGAATTCAGAATGTCATTGTAGCGCTGTTATCTGCTTTCATTTACAGGAAGATAAGCCTTTCAAAGTGTCAATAAATACAGAAGGCAAGTGCATAGCTTACTTGCAGAATGTGCCCTTGGGACATGGGTCACATACAGTGGCATTCTGTCTGGATGTATAAAAACCTGCAAAAAAACAAAACAAAAAAAGTGCACGTCTGTTTTTATGCTTTAAGAATTATGGTTAAACAATTACTTTGATTCCACAGCTACAGCAAATATCTAGTCACTAAGTCACTAAAGAGAATTAAAATCAGTTGATAGTTTAATGCATATTGCAAAAAAGAAAAAAGAAACCTCCCTTTTTCAGGAGACTGCATTTTAAAGATAATTTTGTAAAATCCAAATAAGCTTTACAGATCTTTATTGGAAAGGGTTTAAATGAGGTTTTTCATGCTTGTTCAATGAACCATTAAGAATAATTGCACATGCAACTGTGGAACAGTCCTTAAGCCACTAACAGTTTACAGGCGGTAGGCAATTAAGGACACAGTTACAATAACTGAGGACACTAAAGAGACCTTTCTACTGACTCTGAAAAACACCAGAAGGAAGATGCCTAGGGTTCCTGCTCACCTGCGTGAACATGCCACAGTCCTGATGCAGGGTGGCATGAGAAACGCAGATGTGGCCAGAGCAATAAAAACTGTAATGTCTATAATGTAAGATGCCTAAAACAGTGCTACAGGGAGACAAGAAGGACGACTGATCATCCTTGCAGTGGAAAATTACGTTACGTGTCCCCCCCCAAACGTGATCGAAAACTTGCAAGTGTCTTGGTGGAAGAGTGGCGCAACAACTAACAGCAAGAACTGACAAAATCTGGTGCAGTCCATGAGGATGAGATGCTCTTAAAGCAGCTGGTGGACACCAAATACTGACTGTTACTTTTCATATCGAACCCCACTTTGTTCAGGGACTCGCTATTCCATTTCTGTTCGTCTATGCATATATTAAACTGTAGTATGTTTATCTATAAATGATTACCTGGTGCACAAGCTTGACATGAGACTGAACCACTTTCATTGGTATAAGAACCAGGAAGACAGGCCTGACACACAGGGCTCGCTGTGAGACTGAGGAGAGCAGGAGGAACAGGAAAAACACAGATCAGCTGTTTGATATGACATGTACAGTAGTTATGTGCCATTTATGTGTGATAAATGATTACTCACTTAGTGTAGAAGCCCGGTGTGCAGGGAAGACAATTCTGCTGGCCTTCTAGCGGCTGGTAGAAACCTGGTGAGCAGGAACGACAGCCACTGGGGAATATACACAGCCCAGGCTCCGGACAACATGAACACAACAAAGTCTCTGACAGAATAAAAAAATAAACAAACAAACAAGCTGTTTTTTTTAACGCCTTAGTAAATGTTTGTATGTATTCTACAGTATAGCTGTATTAGAACCTTACAATAATTAATTCCTTTTTTTTTATTCGCTACAAAATAATAGTAGAAGTTAATGGTCTTTGTTATAGTTACACTGTATTACCAAAAGAATGTGGACACTTGACCAATCACTCCCACATGTGGACTTTCCCCTAACTGTTGCTACAAAGGTTGAAACACAATTGTCTAGAATGTATTTGTATATTGCAGCATTAAGATTTCCCCTTGACTAGAACTAAGGTGCACAAATCTGTTCCAGCATGACAATGCCCTTGTGCACAAAGCGAGGTCCATAAAAAACATGGATTGATGTTGAAGAATTTGAGTCTTGACCTCAAACCCCACTGAACAGCTATTGGATGAACTGGAATGCCAACTATGCACCAGACCTTCTCACCTGCCATCAATGCCTGACTTCACTAATGCTCTTGTGGCTGAATGGGCAAATCCCCACAGCCATGCCTCAAAATCTAGTGGAAAGCCTTCCCAGATGAATGAAGATTATAACAGCCACAACAGTATTAATGAGGTCATGCACTGATGTCAGGTGAGGAGGCCTGGCATGCAGTCGGTGTTCCAATTCATTCCAAAGGGGTTCAATTCAGTGGGGTTGAGGTCAGAGCTGAGACCACTCGAGGTCTTCTACAAACCCTGTCTTTATGGACTTCGCTTTGTGTTATGCTGGAACAGGTTTTGGCTACACCAATTAGTTCTAATAAAGTGGAAATCTTAATGCAATAACATACAAAAACATTACAGACAACGATGTGAATCAAACTTTGTGGCAATAATAATATTTGTAACACCCACATATGGCTGTCCACATACTTTTGGCATATATTTTATGTCATGATCAAGTAAACTGAGTAACAACATTATTAACAATAACATACTGTATAACCGGGCACGTCAGTAGCATATTAAATAACTGAAACCACAGTTCCAACCCTGCACCGTTGATGTAGGCCAAATAAGCCGTACTCACCATTGTCATAGTAGGTGCCCGGTGCGCAGGCCTCACAGCTGGAGGTGTTCAAGATTGAGCAGCCAGGTGTCGTGGTGCTGAGCATGACAGGAGAGGTTACGGTCACAATCTCACTGACTGTGGTGGCGGTCACATTCTCCATAACCATGGTGGCATTCAGAGCAGGGGTGAGGGTAGTCTGACTCCTCACTGCTCCTACCAACACACATAAATGAAAGGATACTGTATATTTGAAATATTATTTAACCGACTTGAACAATATCAACATCTAACACAGAATATTGCTTATGTACTTTACCAGGATTACATGAAGGCCATAAAGTCAGCAAATTCTACATATGTAAATGATTATTTTAGCCCATCTCGAAGCAGATAGACAGACTCGTTTGTTCTAAAAATAAACTCAACCAGCTGTGTCTGATCTCCAGAATTTTCAGGGTATGTCTGATTTATTGATTTACTGATTGACAAGGTCAAATCCAATTAGACACCAAGGTTTAGAATCATTCCCAGTACATTTGCCTGAATACAATAAGGGATTTAATTTGTGTGCTGACCCACAAATCTAAGCAATTAAACTGAGCAAGATAAATGAGCTACCAAATGATCAAATCCAAATCATAGGATTAAAAAAAAGAGAGACAATTATGTTTTTATTGCATGGTGAAGAAGTCACATTCATTGCAATGAATTCTCTCCCTTTTTTTTAGATTTCTGATTCATTTCTAAACAAATTAAAATTTTACTGTAAACATTACACACATTTTTTTTTCTTTTAAAGTCGTTTTCAAAGTCGTTAAAATTGCTTTACTTCAGGAAATGTCTAAATGAACATGTGCTGAGGGAACTGAGATGGAAACAGAGTTCTTACTGTGCAAGTAATCACATTAAGCATGTGGTGCATATGCACTTATTCCTGGTCTTATGACTTCAACAACACAGTCCAAAGACACGGAGAGAAGTGAGAAAAGCTGGCAATTCCTGCGTTCCTCTGAATACTAGACATTTTGAATACATTTTGTGTATAAATTTTACATTGTGAAAATATGCATTTGCACACAACCTGAACCCTGAAAAGCTGCTGCTCCTCATCACACTCCTGGGTCTAATAAGTAGCTATTTAAATGTTGAACTCTGTTATTTTGCCACAGACCTGAACAACACATCCCATCAGAATTGTTGTGTAAAATTATTTTTAAAGGAAGAACATTAAATGGGTTTTGGGATAGATGAGATATGAGAGATAGATGAGATAGATAGATACTTCTATCTGACAGTGTCCTAGATATATTTAGCTAGATCTATGATAAGTTTATGACCTGGTGTCCCAGTAAAAAAACAAAAAAACAAACAAACCTGAGAATAATGACATACTCTGGATCTAAAGGATGAACTGACACTAGACCACGTGCGTGTAAACAACACTGAAAACAGGCAAGCTCTCCTGGTTTCCCTGACCCTATTGCTGTCAATCAGAGAACACATTTTCCACTACTAACTGAAAATATAGTGTTTATAGCGTCTGGACTCACCCAACAAACACACGAGTGCCACGACAACAGCCTGGACTCCCAAATGTGGCATGTTTCACTGATTCCTTCACCACTCACAACATCTGATTTATCTTACTGACTTCATAGCTGAAACTCTTCCAGTGAGAATTCAATCAGTCTCGTCTCTCTCCGTTCATTTCTTCCTCGAGTCTTCAGCAATGTCTTATGACAGTTGACTAATCATGTGAGTTTGGGTTCTGTGGAAACCACTGCAAAATTCAACAGGGATTCTTTATGAGAAGTAAAACCAGCCTCCACACACGTCTTAAAAAAAAAAAAAAAGAAGAAGAAGCTGAACCCGAGCGCTCGTGGCTTCAAAGCGGAACAAGCGAATTCTCACAAGCAGCTATAGACTCCGCCCATAAAGCAAATACTCCGCCCATTCACGTGAAGTCACGCCCAAGCTGTTTGAGATTCAGGTATGTATTGTACTGCAAGGACTACCATGCTTTTCAGTTAGGACAAACTGAAAATCAGGGAAGTAATTGCTGTGTAGTCAAGTGAGTGGTGGAGTGCATGTAAACGGAATGGCGTTTTAGTCTGGAACCTTCTCTGATCGGGAAACTCTCTTAATCTGTTCTCGTCTTCTTGCGGTGACTGACAGTTTGTTCCAGTTTGGTGCAAACCAATCTAGCTATTTTTTGCACTTCAAATCACTGACTGTGGAAACTTCACACTGGGCTTCAAGCAACTTGGATTCTGTGTGTCTCCACTCTTCCTCCAGACTGTTGGACCTGGATTTCTAAATGAAATGCTAAATTTACTTTCATCTTCCCCATGATTGTGCTTGTTTCTACTGAACCCGACTGAGATTAAAGGCTCAGGAAACCTTTGCAGGTGTTTTGAGTTAATTAGCTGATTAGAGATCTTCTGAGGTCAACATTTCTGTATTATAAATTATTTTTAATATTTTGAGTGGATTTTTGATTTCCATGAGCTGTAAACCGTAATCATCAAGATAAAAATAAGAAAAGGCTGGAAATATTTCATTTTATTTAATGAATCTAGAATATATGAAAGTTCCACTTTTTTAATTAAATTATGGGGAAAATTTAATTTTTCAATGCTAATTTTATTTTTTAGATGCACTAGTACGTACGTACATACATACATACATAGATTAACTATATGGCCAAACGTATGTGGACACCAGACTATCACACCCGTATGTGCTTGTTGAACATCCCAATCCAATTTTGGTCCCCCTTTGGTGTTATAATAATGTTCACTCTTCTAGGAACTCTTTCCACTAGATTTTGGAGCATAACTATGGAGATTTGCTCATTCAGTCACTAGAGTTTTAATGAGCTCAGAGGCTCTGTTGTTGGGCGAGAAGGTCTAGGGTGCAGTCGATGTTCCAGTTCATCCCAAAGTGGAGGTGAGGGTTCTATCAGGTCACTTGAATTCTTCCACACCAGCCCTGGCAAATCATGTCTTTATGGAGCTTTCTTGGTGCAAAGGGATATTGTCATGCTGAAACAGGTTTGGTCCCCTTAGTTTCAGTGAAGGGAAATTGTAATGTTACAGCATACAAAGACCTTCTATACAATTGTGTGCTTCAACTTTTGTGGCAACAGTTTGGGGAAGGAACATATGGGTGTGATGGCCAGGTGTCCACATACTTTTGGCCATATAGTGTGCTTAGGCTACATCAACAGAAAATTAATAGAGAAATGAATATATACTGTAAGAAGTTGTAGGTGGTATAGAACATAAGTCAATACACATTAAAAATATAGCATTATGCTCCACATATAATAGGTACAATAAACAGAATTATGCTAAGGTGAATTAGAGCATCTATTTATTTATGTAAAAAAAAAAAAAATTTTCCTTTGCATTATACAGTCTCAGCTATATGTATATTATAGTATATTTATTTATCGTAAACTTTTTCTTTATGCACATAGATAAATATTTTTTAAATAATCCAATCACCAGTAGACCTGCACTTTTTGTATTATCTCCTGGCTCATAAAAATGCATCTAGCTACATAGGTGGTGAGAACTGGCTAGAACAGTGGCTGGAAATAAACACCATTATAATATAATAAAACTCTTTTTTGCTTTAGATAGAGGTTAGAGCAATTGATAAATCTTTCACAGAGTTAAATGTCTCTTACATCAATGGAACAATTGTACATCACAGAAACAAAATGTTGCATATACGAGATCTAACAATAATTACATGCAGACACTTAGTTTTTGACAAAATAAACTCACATACTTATCAAAATGACCCAAAAGTGCATCAAAGAATAATCTAATAGACATTAAAGTCACCTGGAAGGCACATAAAGTAAATCCATTACAATCCCTTGCTGTATTAAATTCACTCTATAATCAGCCAGCAAAACATATATGGCTTGATCCTCTTGATCTGTAGCTTCACCTGACTTCACAGATTTTGTTTAGCTAAAACAGCTGAAGTATAATCTAGGTACACTACATATTATAAAATCTTAGTACAGTACAATATGTCACTCTGAAGAACATTCAAAGCAGGCACCAACTGCTAAAAAAAAATTGTCAACACAATATATATTTCATGCCATTAAGCAATGTTGTTTCATTTTAAAAAATCTTTTTATCACTCGTGTCATTTGGTTTCTTTCATGGCACCTTTTGGGCGACTCCATAGGGAACGTGAGCTGCCACAGTTCCCAACTCTGCAGCCCCTTCAATATGGAACATTTGATCATCGAAGAAAATGTGGGGCTTGATTTTTGCTAGCATAGGGCCCTTAGGTGCTCCAGCCAAGAAAAGGGCTTCATCCGTCTCTAGGCCCCAAGAACGCAGCGTCTTCAGGGCACGTGTACCTGAACTAGCTGCGCTGCGAGCAGTCACAAGGTAGGTGCGGATGGGACATCCCATACGCTGGCCTTTAGCAAAGAATTTCTTTTGCAGTCTTCCTAAAGCCTCCAAGAATCCTTTCAGTGGACCCTATAAAGCAAAGACACACCTGAGCTTCTTTTTGAATTTGCAGTAAACATGGTTCAGTAAAAAGTCAACAGAAACAGAACTGTAGCAAGGCATGCGATGATGGGAACATAATCAACGATGGGGTGGTATGCTGTAGAGGAACCACTTCAAAGCTGAATAGATCCCAATAACCGCATGTCTGAATGTGTTTTATTTCTCTTATACCATAGCAATTTGACAGTAATTAAAATTTGTAATCTATTTAATCTATTAAAGGACAAAACATTGTACTTTTATCTATTTATTGCTAGATTGGTCCAATTATAGTAAGGCTAAATAAAAGTCTCCTCACAGAAAACTTGCTCACCATATCAACTACACATGTTTTTAAAATACATTTATGTACATGGTCCCCTGTACAAGTCCCTGTGTAAATTGCTACTATAGAAAGAGTAAAATATTATCAAATAGAGTGCATTAATACAGTATAAACCTGTGATTTGTCTTGCAGCAAGAACTACTGGCAACCTCATGCTATAGTGGAAAATGAATCACCTCCTGACCAATCAGAATCAAGAATTCAACAGCGCTGTGTAGAATTCATTCTAATGTGCCATATTGTCATATTTCTATGTGCTGTAACTCTCTTACATGATCAAGTAGCTTGTTTTCATGGGCCTTTTCATGTTCAAAAAATTTGTCCAAGCCTTGCGTTTTAAAGATTCTCTCCGACTCATCAGAGAACAGCACTGCATCTCCATCGAAGGCCACTCGCAGCTGTGTTTCTGAAACCTCCGCTGCTTTCTCTGGTTTAAACATGGTGGCTGCCGCAATCCCTTAGTGAGCACAAGAGCCGAAGCCTCAGTTACAACAATTCAGTTGGAAAATCAAAATTTTCAGTTTCTATTCTCATCTCACCTTCCCCTAAGGCCTCCATCACTTTCTTTGAATCAGCAGACAGGTACAGGTTGGTGTGGTAGGCTTTCAGATACCCAATAGGACTATTACCTCCAGTCATACAGAAACGCTCGATGAACAGCTCTAAGAGACACAGAAGGAAATTCTTTTTGTTGACAAGTAAACCAAGTCTGCAATCTTGTGCTGCAGTGTCAAAAAGAACATTAAAAAGGCAATCATCTAATTCTTATGTAAGGGATATGAGAGCATGTTTACAGCCCCCTCTCCCTCATCACAAACCATCCCCCATGTCCTCAGCTATCATAGCCAACATTATAAGCAAGGGTTTTCACATTGCTGTATTTTACATAGAAGAAGCTTCTAGCATGACTGTCTGAGATTAGATATAATAAACAGCTATAGGCCAGTTCAGGGGACAGCAGTGAGTTGTTG
Organism: Prietella phreatophila; assembly: GCA_025728095.1. NCBI lineage: Eukaryota > Metazoa > Chordata > Actinopteri > Siluriformes > Ictaluridae > Prietella > Prietella phreatophila. The sequence goes on along the minus strand of JAOUWY010000002.1, from coordinate 13,821,520 downwards.
GACATCCTGTCCACCACTGCTTTTTGTTCTCCACTTACCATGATGGTTGATTGAGTTAATGAGTCTGAGCCCGACACTGGCATGATGGTTAGTCATCAGGACAACATCAAAGAGTTCTTCGCTGTCTGGATATAGTTGTCTCAGCTGTACATTGACTGCTTCCAGAGCCTGCAGGTGACACACCAAAGGGACAGATTATGGTATCTAGGTCATCTCATTTCATTACTAAAAATCAGCTTAAAAAGTACTTTGAGTGTTAGTTAAAGCGCACCTATTATGGTTTTGGAACATGCGTAATTTTGTTTTCAAAGTCTCATACAATAGATTTACATGCATCCAAGGTCAAAATACACTTTAATGTGCTCATAATTTAAACTGCAGCATTACCCCTCAGACCAGAGGCGGTGCTTTTTGTTACAAACCTATATAGGTTTGTAACCTATATAGGTTTGTACATGAAGTAAATCTGGAATTATTAATGACTCATTTCAGCTGTTCAGAATTGCTTCCTTCTTTAGAAAACTGTCGCGCACTTTGATTTTTGAAACTTTGCAGATGTTTTTATATTCACAAACAGCTATATAACATTACATTAAAGGGTATTACTTGAAAAATCATAATAGGTGTACTTTAAGTCATGTGGACAGCAATAGGAGTGATCATAGACTTTGATCTGGACCTTAATAAAGGGGAAAGCAGGTCCTGGTGCAAATGGTTCAGTCTCATGTTCAATCTGGTACTTCAGGTACTCCTCCATGCCCTTCTGTTCAAAGATCTGCTGTTCCAGGACCATATTGAAAAGCACACGTGATGACACAGCAATAGTGATGGCATTTTCAGGCTTGGGCTGCACACAGAAAATGACATTAACATGATAATTCAACAATAGCATTTCTGTTATTTTACGTCAACCCTAAAGATTTGTATTTCTCAAAAACAGTTTACCCTTGATTTAAGGGATAATCTCAACTAGATCTTGTATACTGTACCTCTGAATTGCTGCTGTAATCATAAAGACTGTCATGTGTTTTCCCAAAACTTCTATTCACAGTATGCTCATACAAAACACAAGTTCAAGACACTTGCACATGTATAGTACAGTAAGAGTAGTAAGAATAATGATTTATTAATCCACAGTGTCACTCAGAAGAGAATGGGTTCCCTTTTGAGTCTGGTTCCTCAGAGAGCTTCCTTGCCTTATAATCATTAGGGATCTAAACATAAATCTGCACTACATCCAAAATTTCTATAAAGCTACTTTGTAACAAATTCTATTGTGAAAAGCGCTATTCAGTTAAATAAAACTGACTTGAATGAAATGTATTCTGTAAATTTGTCTGGTACAGCAGACTGAATGACAGTAATGGACTAAATGTGGGTTATGAATAATTCATATTTACTGTAACGGTAAACCTCACACTGTTCCACTTCAACAAAACAATTCCTGATTTTAGATCAACTCCACATTCAAATGTTGATACTTTTCGTGTGTTGATGTAGACGCTTAGGTTAATTGGAGGCAGTTAAACGTGATAAATGTTGACCATAGTGTTATAGGGAGGTTCGGTAGCTAATGGTAGCAATAAGAATAACGAAGTTTGCATCAATACAGAATTTGAAGAACTTGGACAGCGCATTAGCATTTATACTTCTTCAGAGGCCATTTATTGACTAGAGCAGTTAGCCCAAGTGAATTAGTCGGTTGAATTTACTGCGCGGATATTGAAGGACTGGACTGAGCAGTTTCTTATATTGACGACGGATTTTGAATACCACCACCACAACAGTGTTGTGTTGTAGTATAGCATAATCAGGCACGGCTTAGCCTAAAGAGCACCGCGTTTATTTTCTCCCCTTTTTATTCAGTCACACGTTTCGAACACTATTTACCATTCCCTGTCCTTACTCTAGTGCTATGCCTGTTGCTGTTGAGTACAACGTGTTTGTGCCAGCTGCACTGCTGCATCTGTTCTGCATCCTGCAGTTAAGCAGAGTTCAATATGAGAGACATTATCAGTGTCTGGTCACCACAGAGCTTTCAATGACCCAGAGAGCTCACTGTAAATACACACACGGCATAAAATAATATTTTGTGTATATTAAAATAATAATCATAATAATTGCCTGGAAAGAACCCATGAAAAAGCTAAGAGGCTTTCTAAAACCTAGAAAATCATGAACATTGATGGATTCATTATTCCTATTTTACAAAGGGTTTGACTCACAGGTTGAGGTTTCCTAGTTGGGGTTGAGGGATCCTGTACCTTCATGCCTTCCAAATGTGCGTCACCGTTGCTGGTCATTCGTCCATCATGGAGACTCATTATTGCAGTAGCTGCTGCTTCGTGACACAGAGACTATCCCCCCTGTCTCTGTAATCTCATCACAGCGAGTGCCAGCCTCTAAAAGCAGGTTGGATGGAGGGATGGGGCTCAATACTGAGAGCATGCAGAGAAGAGTTCAGTGAAAAATGCCAGTAACCTAGCAGAGAACACTTACTGGTGCTGAATGCATTCTCACTCTTTCCTCCAGGCATACTCGTTCAGTATCTGAATCAGAGGTCAGTCATCTCACGGGCACCTCCTTCAATCAGCACGCTACTGAAGCATGTATCTCAAGCATGTCTGTAACAGGCATCATTCTGTAGTGGCTCTGTGCTCATAATGACAGCATTTATTTTTAGATGCTGAAGACCTGTGCCAGTGCAGATAGAATAAATGTTACCATGACAACCACAGATGGCAGGCTGTACTATAACACCATGCTGTCAAGGCAGGCAGTTATGTGCAGCACCCATCATGTCCTTTCCAGGTCTTCATGCCAGTGGCATTTTTTCAACATCAGGGATTTATAGTTTCTATTGGGCCATTTTGATGGTTGAATGTTTAGTCAGTAGACACTAATGGAGATGAAACTATATGGCATGTTCATGTGGATCCTAAAAAAAGTGAATTTCATAGCAGCAAACAAACAGCCAAAGTGTCATATCACTTTGTATCAAAGTGTAATTACAATGCATTTTATAGTCAGAACCTTCTGAAACGAGAGGGAAACATCATTTCAAAATAGCAAAACATGACATCCTCATATGCATATCATAATGAATATCCACAAACTGATACAGGATGGGGGGGAAAAAAGGACAAGATTAGTTTTTAAAGGAAGTGTCGTTTATTACTTTCATTGCATGACATACTCAAGTTCAGACTTTGAAAAGCTCTCCTTTATGTCTTATTGATTTGAAACAGCCATTATAAAACAAAAACAAGCTTAGAATAAATAGGGTATACAATTCTCACAGATCATTTATACAGAAAAAAAAACCTTATTCGTACATATATTATCATTTTTGTTCTTTGTTTAAAAAAAAAACTTTTTTTTTTCCTTTTATTATTTTTTTTTACTTAAAATGCAAAGTGACTACACAATTATTGAGGCCTGAGGATTGGTGGCAGGTAAAATTTAAACTTCTGACAAACCAGGTCAATAACTGGATTTCCAAAGAAAAAAACAAAACTACCATGGGAAGATCTCAACTTCTGGCTGATTTGTTCGTTTGTGTGATCAAATTTGATTGTTCAGATCAATAAAGATGAACCTTTCCCAAAAATGTTAATAAAGAAACCTTGATCAAAAAAAAGATTAACCTTTCCCTAAAAAAGTACAGTCATAGTCCTGAAGAGCAGCAACATTAGAAAGGAAGCAATGTCATAAGGGAGCCTAATATAAAAGATATCGAAAGAGTTAAGTGTGGAGCTTTTTACATCTTTGAGTCTAGAATACATAAGCTTGCAACTCATGTAAAAAATTATATGCAAGTTTCTAGCAACAGGGTGTTCCCATGGACTTCACTAACAGATAACTGGTTGCCCAGGTGTGCAGAAACAACAACAAAAAAAGCTTATTTAGCTGAAACTGAAAATAAATAACTAATAAAGTAATATAAGCATAAGGACTGAGCAGTTAAGAGGTACTGTATTTTAAAGCTTTGCGTTAGCAGACACTGATGTACTATGTATACCGACTACTGCTGTTGGAGGACCTCAAACATTGAGGATACCAAAATTCAAGAGGGCTGTTAATAGCTAGCATATGTACCATCACATTTTACATAAGCATTGCAGAATTAGGAATATTCATTCTCAAATATCATGAATAGTGTTCAGATTTTGAAACACTGATGTGAATAAAGTGTGTTCACACGTCTCTAACTTGGTCAAATCTCAGAACTTTATATAAGCGTAGAGGTATAGGCAATGAGGTAAACTCTTAAAGAGTGAAGAACAAGAAGGCAACTGTATGAACTGAGAAAATATGGTAAACATTTTCTTATAAAAGGAATGCTCTCAAAGTAAAATGTTTGAAAAAAAAAAAAAGTAGTTTTGTTTAGAACTAATGGGACAAATGTGAAGCATTATAGCTTATAGTTAAATTATTAATAAGAATACAAACAATATATTGTATTTATAAAGGCCTGATTAAATTTATTATTGACATACAATTTTGCTATTTATGAGTATTATGATTATATTTGACAGCTAAAGATTCAAGGATAAAAATAAAAGTTAATGTTCCCATTAGTTAGAGAAAAAAAATATTGAAGACACTAAATGCTGGGGCAACGGAGGAGTATCTTAAACAAGGACAGAAGTGTAAAGATTTTTTTTTTTTTGGAAGTCAGACAGTTGAGGTTAAGTGGCAAAATAAGGAAATCTGCTGAACAGATGAGGTAGGGGGTAAACTGTTCACTTCTACCAAAAATAGTGCTGAGATTATTCTTACAGCACTGTGTAATGCCCAAATCAAATCAAGTTTTCCCATGTCTATTTTTTAACTGGGTCAAATGAATGTGTTCACCTCAAAAACTGCTGAGAAGCATGCAAAAGATCAAAATCAATGTTATTACATAAAAAAAAACCAACCTTGGACTGTATCATGTTTTTTTGTGGAAAGGCAGGAGAGACTTGTCTAAAAGAGTAGCTGAGGGATCAGACACTGCTGTAGGCAATTACCTTCCAGTTCAGTAAATACTAATAGAAAAAAAAGCATATATATGGTTACACATTCATTGCTATTAAGAGCATAAAAGAATCTTCTTATTTATTAGATACATAACCACTTCAGCATATATCATTTTCAGCCATTCCACATGTTCTAAAGCCTCACTTTTTATTTTACAGAGAGCAGCATCTTTTCTTAAATAAAACTTTTTGAATAATAATAATAATAAAAAAAAAAACTCTTCAGTATGTTATGAGGAGCACATATTGGCATAATCAATGGTGCAAATAATGTTAATATTATTGTCTTTATACTTGTCACAGTTGCTCACGTGTTCGTCACGGTTTACATTCAGTAATGAAGCTGAGCCCTATAGAACGTCTGACACTATTAAATCAAATCACCATTAGCAAAAGTTTTAATTCGAAATAATCACTGAGTGAGAGTCCCTAAAACTGGGACCATCGATCACAATTCAGTTCTGTCAATTCACTTCATGCTCTATTTAAGAGAATTACAGCAAATACTTTGGCGCCATTTCTCAATGTGCTTGACAATAAGCATTTATTAACTTCAGATAATTTATAAATTACAACGTCAAAGCTAGTTTGTTCTTTGCTCAGGGTTTCTTCTCCGATGTCAACACACGCACCACAAAAAACTGGAATATTGTGGAAAAGTAATTTTTTTACACTTTATAAATTAAATTAACTTTAATATGTTCTAGATTCATTACACAGTGAATTATTTCAAGCCTTTTTTGTTTTAATGTTTAAGATTATGTTTTATAGCTCATGGAAATCAAAAATCCATTATCTCAAAATATTAGAATAAATTGATTGATGCATTAATTTGTGCAAAAGGAGCCCCGATCAAGGATTGAGTGAATAAATGAACATATAATACAGAAATGTCAACCTTCTGAAAGGTAAGTTCTTTATTCTCATATTTTGAGATACTGGACTTTTTGATTTCCATGAGCTATAAGCCATAATAATCAAGATTTTAAAAAAAAGAGGAGGGGAAAAAAAAAAAAAAAGGCTTGCAATAGGTCACATTTTTTTATTAAATTACAGGAAAAAATCGAACTTTTCCAATATAGAATTTTTTTTTTTGAGATGCACAATT
>JAOUWY010000002.1:13799770-13810869 GCA_025728095.1 Prietella phreatophila | reverse complement strand
GTCACATGAAAAGATATAATCAAATATTTACAAAAATGTGAGGGGTGTACTCACTTTTGTGAGATACTGTATATATAAACCCGTCTGGCACTATTGCCCAAAATGATTTACATCTGCCACAGGATGTTCAAATATAAAATGATTAAATTCAAAGTGAGCACATACCTGATATGCAGACAAACAAACGATGGATGAGGTCACTACTGCTATGGAAGCGGGCACGTATTTTGTTGTGAGCAACCAGTTTAGAAGCTTGCAGGGCCAGCTGAAGCTCCTGGTGATCAAGCTCCTCAGACATCTCAGAGCTGGTGGTCAAACTACTGGCAGGACGGTTGACAGGACAGAAACACAGAGAAGAAATTTAACTCAACAAGGCAAAAATGGATGCATTTTGTGAGTGTAGACCAAACACATGGTGCACCCAGGAAACATCACTGCACTTTGGGTAAAAGCTATTTATATTTACCTGGGGGTGCATGAACTGGACAGACTGCATGTGGTGACAGACACTCTCTCACAGTCACTGCTGGTGCCTGAACTGAGAGGGGATCCTTGTAAACTGAAACCCACCATTCAAGGAATATTTGTGGTGGGAGGGGCAAAGGAAAATAAGCAAAAACAACTGAATAAGGACTCAATAATGAATTATGAAAATTAAAAAAAGCTAGAAAGCAACTAACAATATTAAAAATAGAGGAAAACGGATTTAAAAAAAGAAAATGGATTTTAAAAATATATATAAGGAAGATAAATCTCTGTCTGTCCTTCTTGTGCTCCCTCTCTCACCAAACACACACAAACCTGGAGTCATTTTTGTTGTCTTCTTTGGGCTGTTTCTCCTTTGATGCAGAGCTAGCCATTACTCTGCAGGCTCTTTCCTGATGGGCGTATCCATCTCTTGACTCGTCCTCTCCAGTATCTCTGTGCAGGGACAGCTTGGAGCTATTGGCAAGGCACTTCTCACAACAGGGAGCATGAGGAAGCCTTCCTCTATTTTGGTCCTCAGCCTCCTCTCTCAATTGTTGTGGGCCAGGTGGAGGTGGGAGGGGCAAAGGGGCATCTCCTTTCCCTGTGCCACAGGCTCCCATTGCTGACTGGATAACGGTGCTTGTGATGGCAAGCTTGCACTTCCTAAACTCCAGAATCCCATCTTCAGTTGTGCTATCTGTGGTAGTGGGGTCATCATGGGCATCGACACATCCAGCTGTGCAGCACACACAGGAGTTGAGCAGGCGGTGAGCAGTTCCCTCGGTCGAGCGTGGCAAAACCACCAACTCAGGCTGGTTAGGTGAGCGTGGGTTAAAGATCACAGTGGCTGACAGCTTCATCCCACCTGTCCGGTGGGCAATGACCTCTGCTGGCTCCCCCCCTTCCCCTTCCTCCCCATCCAACTGCCCCTCCCAGCCATTCACAAGTGGTAAGGTTTCTGGGGTTCCTGCAGGTCCAGAAGAGAGGCACAGTTTATCCTGGCCGCTCTGATCAAAATCCTCATTTGACTGACAAGCTGTCACCCATCCATTGCAGGTGGAGTCACTTATAATCTCTGGCCTGATGTGCTTGAGGGAGCCGAGGTTCACGATTGGAGAGACTCGATGTCCCTGTCGGAGTTCCCCTGAGCTAGTTCCAGCATCTCCACCACTGCCCATGCCTTCCAGGTCATCCATAAAGAAGACTCGCTCGTCTTCCTCGTGCTGGGAGACAGGAGCTCGGTGAGGAGAGTTTTCAGTGCTTGAGGGTGTGCTGGAGGGCACACTAGATCCACCTATGCTGGTCTGTTTTTTTCGATGATCATGAGCTGGAGATGGCCTCTGGCTTGGTGGTGAGAGCAGTATGGACATGTGATCACCAACACGATGTACCATCATGTTGAGCTGCTCAATCTCCTCTTCGTCATACTGCATGGAACAGGCCAGGTCCACTTCAGTGTCCTCATCTTCACTTGGAACTTCCTGCTGTTCCTGGTCCTTCTCCCATGCATCCTCCTCCTCACACTGAGTGGAACACAGAGCCAGCTCTGTCCCCTTCTCCACTTCCTTTTGCTCTTCTCTATTCTGTGACTCCTCCACCTGACTATTGGAGTTGACAGAGGTAGCAGACTCTGAGGTAGAGGAGATAGGGTCTCCAGGAAACTCCCCATCCTGCGAGATACACAGATTCCGCTCCAGGGTCGTTAACTCCTCGTCCGTCAGAGTCTGCAACAGGTCCCTGCATCAAAACCACAAAAATATCCTTTAAAAGTATGTTGTGCTATACTGTGATGAAAACAAGTGGCTAACCACTGAGCCCTATAAACCACACTGTTATTAGCACTATGAGAACAGTAAGTCTAGCTCTCAAACATCTTGTTAAAAGGTTATGCAAGAGAAGAAGCTACACCCAAATAAATGACTACATACTGCAGTGGTGCTTGAAAGTTTGAAACCTCTCTGCATAAATATGACCTAAAACATCAGCAGATTTTCACACAAGTTCTAAAAGTAGATAGAGAAAACCCAATTTAACAAATGAGACAAAAATATTGTACTCCGTCTTATTTATTGAAGAAAATTGTCAGGGGAAAATATTACATATCTGTGAGTGGCAAAAGATGGTGTGTGAACCTCTAGGATTAGTAGTTCAAATGTGAAGGTGAAATTAGAGTCAGGTGATTTCAATCAATGGGATGACCATTAGGTGTGAGTGAGCACCTGGTTTTATTTAAAGAACAGGGATCTAACAAAGTCTGATCTTCATAACACGTTTGTGGAAGTGCATCCAGGCACACACAAAGGAGATTTCTGTGGAACACAGTTTTTGATGCTCATCAGGCTGGAAAATGTCACAAAACCATCTCTCTAAAGAGTTTGGACTCCACCATTCCAGTCAAACAGCTTGTGTTCAAATGGAGGAATTTCAAGGACATTGTTACCCACCCCAGGAGCGGTCCACCAACAAATATCACTCCAAGAGCAAGACGTATAGTAGTCCACAAGGTCACAAAGGGACCCAGCGTAACTTCTAAACATCTAAAGGCCTCTCTCACATTGGCTAATGTTAATGAGTCCACCATGAGAAGAACACTGAACAACAAATGGTATGCATGGCAGGGTTGCAAGGAGAAAGCCACTGTTCTCTAAAAAGAACATTGCTGTCTGTCTGCAGTTTGCTTAAGACATGGACAAGCCAGAAGGCTCCTGGGAAAATGTTATGTGGATAGATGAGACCAAAATAGCTTAAATGAGAATGGCTATGTTTGGAGAAAGGAGAACACTGTATTCCAGCCTAAGAAACTTAACCCATCTGTGAAACATGGTTTGGTAGTATCATGGTTTGGGCCTGTTTTGTTGCATCTGGACGACTTGCCATCATTGACGGAACAATGTATTCTGAGTTACAGAAGTGAACACTACAGGAGAAATGTCAGGACACCTGTCCGTGAACTGAGAAAATGAATCGTGCAGCAAGACAACGACCCCAAGCACACAAGTCGTTTTACTAAAGAATGGTTAAAGAAGAATAAAGTTAATGATTTGGAATGGTCAGGTCAAAGTCCTGATCTTAATCCAATAGAAATGTTGTGGAAGGCCCGGAAGCAAGCATTTCATGTGAGGAAACCCACCAACGTCCCAGAGTTGAAGTTGTTCTGTACTGAGGAGTGGGTTAAAATTCCTCCAAGCTGATGTGCAGGACTGATCAACAGTTACTGGAAACATTTAGTTGCAGTTATTGCTGCACAAGTGGGTCACACCAGATACTGAAAGCAAAGGTTCACATACTTTTGCCACTCACAGGTATGAAAAATTGGATCACTTTCCTCAAATAAATAAATGACCATGTATAATATTTTTGTCTTATTTGTTTCATTGGGTTCTCTTTATCTACTTTTAGGACTTGTGTGAAAATCTGATGATGTTTTAAGTCATATTTTATGCAGATATACAGAAGATTCTAAAAGGTTTCACAAATTTCAAGCACCACTGGATATAGGTTAGCCAGTAGATAATTGCAATTACTGTAACTAAATGTCCAAGGGGAAAAAATGTGGTTGGTTTTGTATTGGTTAGAAAACACTGAACACCCATACCTAATTTTCTTCAGTAATGTGCGAAAAGGTCGGAAGAGTTCGGACATGTCCTCTGGTTTATTTTCCAGGTTAAGAGGTCCATCAGGATACACAACAAGTCCGCTAACGCAACGTGAAGAAAATTATAGCAGAAATCAGAAACACTATTTCTCTGAATTAAAAGTAAAAAGGGATTATTCATTTCAATCACTCATTCATCCGGAGTAGTTGGAGAAAAAAAGAAAAGAAATGGTAGTTACTAGAAAAGACGATCACTTACCACACAATAGCTAGTCGGGGGATTGTAAACATGAGAGCAGGTTCATAATCATCGATCATGTCTTGTGTGAGATAGCCAAGTTTTAGGGCCCTTGAAATAGATACTACGTTTAGAATTACTGAATTCAAAAGCGTGAACTGTGTTTGAACCGTGTACTGCCTAATAGTTTCAATTTTTCTTCAAACAAAGATGGACTGACCACAACTCTGCAGGAGCACTTTTGCATGTTTCCTGCAAAGGCCTGTTTTTTTTTCTTTGCTTAGTAAGTTTCACAAGTAGAATAGGTTAAATAAGAAAGGCAAAAATATTAAGCGTGAATGTGTGTGTGACTGTAAACAAAACATTGTTTTAGCTGTCTGTCACTCACCTCTCTACCGTCTCACAGAAGAGCACAATCACCTCCTGCTGGACGTAGTACTCTTTAGGAGACTTTACAGGCACCATGGCTGATACATAACTGCAATACAACACAACCAGCAAGAAACCGACTTAGGTTACCCCACAATACTGACACACATGGTTTAGTTATAATACCAATTACAGTTATAGAAAATAATCAACTCTGGGTTGGTGGGATGCCATTCCAAAGTATTAATAACAGAAGTATTAATAATAGCAAATCCCGATGTGTTTTATTCCTTTTCTACCACAACAATTTCTTAACTGTTACAAATGAATCACATGAACATGAACCACATAGAAATGTATTGCATGTAAATGAATCATATGCATGAATATGAATCATATGAAAATGAATAAATAAAGGCAAAAAAACTGTTACATTTTTTATTTATTAAGGAATGGCATGTTGTACTTTTAAACACTTATTTTTATATTTACTGTTGTGGAGACAAGTTAGTACACTTTTCTGTCTCTTGATGTCAGTAAGACCAAATAAATGCAGCTTGTCATGTTATCGAGAAACTAAGGAGCGCAAAGTCTCCTGTCGTAAAGACAGAAAACTTAAAAACACGCTGACAGCCGAGACTCCTTACAGAAATGAGAAATGGACATGTCCTTACAGAAATACTGTACTGTGCAAAATTTTAGGCACCCTATTCTTTTTTTTTTTTTATTCCCAAACATTAGTTTTCTAGAACCAAATGATATATTACCGAAAAATTTTGTATATAATTAAAGAAAGCAGCATGTTACATGTGTGTGTGTGTGTGTGTGTGTGTGTGAGAGAGAATGGGTGAATGAGACACATTGTAAAGCACTTTGGATAAAAGCGCTATACAAGTGTGCCATTTACCATTTTATCATTATAATATTGTGATATAAAAATAAGCAGAACAGTGTGTGTACCTTAGCTCAAATTCGGCAAACAGGCCATCAAACTGGCGCAGTGCCTCCCTCATGCGCTCTGTGTAGAAGTTGAGGTCTCGCAGCGCTTGGTCACGGGTGATGTTGCGCACCTCCTCCAAACTGCGCGTCAAGTCTTTGGCCAGTGGCCGCATCGCCATACTCTCGATCTCCCGGTTCATTATGATTGAGCCAGCTGCTAGACACTGGACAAGGAACCCGTGTTTACAAACTGTTATTCACTGAAAGAAGTACAACTTGTATTGTATAGCAATGGCACTATGGCTACCCCATCGCATGTACTCCCACTCGTTTGGCTAATTTATATTAAATGTACCTTTTAAAAAATGGTCCTAGGTGGCTTTACAGATATCTTAGTACATTAATGAGCAAGCTGAGAGGATAGAGGAAAATGAATAATATCTTAGGACTGCATGTGTTAAAATCAAAACTTGTAATGTCATTTGAGTGTACCTCTGCCCCAAACCACAGCTGTCCTGCAAGGTTGTCATGGCGGATCTCCTCTGGAAATTTCACACAGAAGTCTCGGTTTGCTCGGTCTTCTGGTATACACTCATCCATGATTTGGTTTATGATATTCAGCACATTGTCCTGGAACACAGAAAGAAATGTCAACATAGTTATAATGAAGTTACTTGGTGTGTGCATTATGTTTACACTGATTACAAATACAAGCCACAGTGATGCAGCAAGAAATAAGCGAGATGGGACACTCGACCTGGCATGAGCGGAATTGGTTGACGAGCAGTGTGCATCTTTGAGGGTCCTTCCTGCCATCCAGACTATCCAGCTCCGAGGCCACCTGGTTCAGCTCTTCATCGGCATAGTAAAACTGGGCGAGTAACTGAGGGTCCGACCTCTGCACCAGAGAAGAAGACAGAGTCGGTTATGGAGCATTGAATAGAAAACTGATCTACTTAGTTGCCTGTGCATGTATCTGCATGAACAGTGACCACTGTCCTTTGCCCAGTGTATGTATTATAGTGCTGAACATTCTTGAGGAGTGAAGACCAGCCAACTCAGTCCAAAAAAATGTGGCTAGCAAGAAATACAGGCTGCTGTATAATAGTAGGAAATTATATCAAAACTGGAAACAAAAAGTGTGCTGAACCACAAGCAGACCTTTGGCCTTGTTCCTCCGCATTCCACACACCACAAGGAACATTCTCCAGGCAGTGCATCATGGGTTGGGGAGGGAAAGGTTTCAGAGAGGATTCCAAAATCCTTTTCACATTATTGTGCCTCAGACTAACCACGAAGGCCTTACGACCTGCTGTTCCTATTATTATGGGTTTCTCTGCTTAGCTATTAGGGTCACTGATTCATGCAGGTGCACATTACTAAATAAAAAGAAAGCACTCAGGAAACATTTGTAATCACCCAGAGACTCACACGCTGACACCTTTGGCAATTTATTTATTTTTGTTGTTGCAATTTTGGATCTGGTATTTTTCTCCCAAGGCAAGCAACAGCATTTGCATGTTTAGAAAGCACATGTGTTACGAACTGATCTTGGTTATGGCACGTGTTTGATACACACTCTGGTGTGGAGGGGGATAAGCTGATTTGTCCACCCAGCAGACCCCTAGCTCTGCAATGTTCACTAAGCAAATATATACTTCAGCAGATTTAACCAGCAAAGAATAACTGCTTCTCTTTAGTTAATCCACTTGAAAGTGAACACAGTGTGCTTAGCACGGGATTCACAAACGGAAGATCACATTTCATCATCTGCTGTCTCCTGGAGTGTACACCTTACGTCAGAAGTATGTGCTACGCTGTGTAATCATACACACCTCAGTCTGCTAGGGACATGAAAGACCAGGCAAATTTGTAGCTGATTTATTATCTAATGTGGTTGACCAAAGGTCATTGTAAGGATAATTCTTTTAGTTAACTCAATCACACATCACAGGTTAAGGGTATTCAGTGTGTAAAAGTAGCTTGAGAATAACTTCTGATCTCAAGTAACCCTTCAATAAACCAGGACTATTGGACTATTGAACTATTAACCCAAAAAAAAAAACCAGGAGACTCAAACAGTAAAGCTTGGTCCCTCTTTTTCCTGGTATCATGTTCTTATTTCTAGTAAGCTGCACTACACATGGTTAGTCAGAACAGTGCTGTTAGATGGATATCATATCACTGAGATGCAAAGTCAGAGCAAATTAGGCTACGCAATACGGACAAACATAAGGACTCACCCAAAGCTTTATTGAATTGTGCCAGACATTGAAAATTCACCAGTTAGGAGTCTGTGCTAAAATTTAATCAGTGGTGATGGTAAGTAGTATGTTCGCAAACTCCTACCGGAACTCTGATGAGCCATTACACTGTTAAAGCTCCAGCAAGATGTCTCTCAGAAACACCAATCGGTGAAACATTCCTGCCGTAATGCAACGGTGACGTCATGCTCTACACGTCTATTCACGGGATGTGATGCAAATTCTTTCTATTCAAGCGGGAAGTGTGAACAAAAACAGTGACTTGATCCATCCTTGATAGAGACTACATCCATCCAATTCAGCGCTTAACAGCAAGCTCCTCCATGCTTGCACATGTAATAAATTCATAGTTATTAATGAACAAATTACCAAGACACAATGAGTTCCTGCTTCCACAATTCACAACTTCCATTGAAGGTCCAGAGAAATAAAAGCAACAGAGCTACAGTCAGATGCTGAATTATTGGCACCCTTGGTAATGAACAGCAAAATGGTTCTGAAGAAACATCGGTCTGACTGACTTACGAAGGTCAACACACATTTATCTAATTTCATTTGGGTTGTATCTAACCTTCCCCATGTTGATGAATGACTAAGGAAATCTATCCTCTGTCTCACCTCGTATTTATACTCCAGTCAAACAGGGAACTGTGGATGACCGCTAATGAATTCATAAACAATCAGGGAAAAAAAAGAAAAGTTAAATGTACACTAGGTATGGGCGATATCTTCTCGCTTGCGATATACCGGTAGAAATTCTCCCCATGATAAGAATTAGTCTTCCCGCAGAGCAAAAACAAGTAAGGCAGAAGGTGAACGTGAAGCTGAGGAGCAGTTGACACTTTACATTTATTCACTTGGCAGACGCTTTTATCCAAAGTGACTTACAAATAAGCAAAGTGACAAATTCGAGCAGAGAAAACAAGTAGTGCTACTATACAAGATCCATTGAGTTCTAGAGGAAGCAAAGTGCACAGAGTAGAGGTGTAAGTGCATTGTTAACATTTTTTTTTTAATAAGTTGGTTAGGTGTTCATGGAAGAGGTGGGTCTTTAGCTGTTTTTTGAAGATGGTGAGAGATTCTGCAGTCCAGATTGAGATTAGAAGTGCATTCCACCACTGAGGAACGGTTAGCGTGAAGGTTCTGGAAAGGGACCGTGTGCCACACTGAGTGGGAACTACTAAACGTTGGTCGCTAATCGATCGCTAAACGAGGAGATACCTCTACAATCTGGAGCTGGCTTGGTTACAGAAAATCTGATTTACTTTTAGATCAATGCTTGTGTTTCTGAGACTCTCAAGATCACAGCTATCACTTGTAACCAAAAACAGTGGCGCCACAGTATTATATTTATATCGTCCAGAATATCGTTATCACAATAAATACCAGAAAATATCGTGATACAGTTTATATCCATATCGCCCATCCCTAATATACACACAAACATGCTTCAACCACCTGCACTGAGGGGGTTTGGTGGTTTGGGTTGTGGTTGAGCTCTTGTTGTGCTTAGACTTTACACATTACAATAAAGATAAGAAAGACAAGGACATACACAACACCACACTCATTATACGTAGGAAAATAAATACCTATGAAATTGTTGCAATATTCAGTAAGGATGTGACACAGGACAGACCTGACCTTTTATTTGTGAGGATGAATGTAAGAACAGCACACAGTTTGTAGATGATGAATTTACAGCACTGGGACTGAGGGGAAAGTCAGGAGCTCCACGGTCGACCTAAACTCAATATGGGGGATCTTCACATAATTAAAGGTGAAGGAGACATTTTGACGTCATGTAAAATAAAAGCAGAATTACACGCCACGTCTGTCGGAATAGCCAGAAGTAAGTTAGTCAGGGGGTTTTGTTTGGTTTTTCGCTAAACAGCGCTGCATGTGAGCAAACACGAACTCGACCATACAGCACACGAGCAGCGCTCATAAATGAGCTAATCCCAATCCAGCTGCAGTATTAGCCGAGATACAGGCGTGATGTAAAATCCCAGTCCCGGGTTTACGTCACACTTACCTTCGGCTTATACAGCCACTTTCGGAAGCGATTCATCATGGGCTACCTCGCCAGCTTTACCTCGCCTTTGTCCCCTCTGATAAAGCCGAGTGGAGCAGCTCGTGAACACCAGCCAGTGAAAACCTGGACTGCTAACTAACGCTAGCTAGCGCACACTACAGTGACTACCTCGCTTCAAACAACTCCGTGTAGAGCTGAACTAACACAGGCAATACATCCAACTGTATTACTCCATTCTACATATACGTGCGTATTTTTGATACACAAAGCCGCGTTCACGTCGGTCCTGATAATCGCTTGTCCTGACGCCCAGTTGTTTTCCCTTTCTCATGACTGAGGAGCTGAAGCAGGTACACGGCGCCACAGCCCGCTGGGGCGAATGAGTGGAGCACAACTGCGGAAGTGGCATCAGATTCAAGCGCTGGATTTGGCAGCCGTGTTTTCTTTCCCCACCGTTTTTCGACAAATCCCGCATCCAGCGCTATGATTGGCTCGTAGTGTCCCGCACTCTGCTTCCGGATTGGCTGCTGTTTGGTTTTTCCTCATACAACCAACCAATTAGACGCAAAGCTGCTCTGTGAGTTAAAAACTGTAAATAAATAAATAAAGATTCAATCTGATGACAGTTTTTTTTTTTATCAGTGTGTGGTCTGCAGAATTAAACAGTTCGTATAACAAATAAAGGTTGTTTTTATTTTCTGTAATATCTGAAACATCTTGGTTTTATCAGAGTAAATTGTACCAGAACCGTGAAGGAACTCCTGGTACTCATAAGGTAAACTAAAAGTGCAACATTAAACCCATTATCATATGCACTGAGTATCTAATACTGTCTTGGCCTTTGTATTTGGTTTAAAATATTACAGAGCTGTTTGTAAACGACAGATGGAGGAGGAGTTGAAGAGGTAACTATCGATCTGCTCAGTGGGAATCTGAACTCAAAACCATATACAGGTAAGAAAAATTAGAATATCGTGGAAAAGTTGATTTTTTCCCCCCTCGTAATTTAATTTCAAAAGTAGAACTTTCATATATTCTAAATTCATTACACAAAGTGAAATATTTCAAAACTTTTTTAGTTTCATCCTTGATGATTACGTCTTACAGCTCATGGAAATATAAAATCCAGTTTCTCAAAATATTAGAATAAAGAATAATGCAGAAATGTTGGTCTTCTGAAAAAGTGTGTAT
>JAOUWY010000002.1:13778184-13790941 GCA_025728095.1 Prietella phreatophila | reverse complement strand
GTGTGTGTGTGTGTGTGTGTGTGTGTGTGTGTGTGTGTGTGTGTGTGTGTGTGTGTGTGTGTGTGTGTGAGTGCATGGAGACAAAGCTTTTCCATGCTTTGTGTGTGTGTGTGTGTGTGTGTGTGAGTGCATGGAGACAAAGCTTTTCCATGCTTTGTTTGTGTGTGTGTGTGTGTGAGTGCATGGAGACTTGAGTGCTTTTCCATGTTTTGTTTGTGTTTGTGTGTGTGTGTGTGTGAGTGCATGGAGACTTGAGTGCTTTTCCATGTTTTGTTTGTGTGTGTGTGTGTGTGTGTGTGTGTGTGTGTGTGTGTGTGTGTGTGTGTGTGTGTGTGTGTCCGCGCGCGCGCGCGCAAGTAGGTGGATATTGAATAGCGTCTGGTGAATGAAGACACAGGCAGGCCTAAACAATGGGAACTTGTACCTAGAAAACTAGTTTAAAATCAGGCTGGAAAAATCTTGCAATTTTATTTGCATTATTCACCAAATGATTTATTCCTTCACAAATAAATCTCAACACGACTTGGAAGAGCGAGCAGAGGTCTTAATTAGGACACAAATGAAAGAAAAACAAAAAACTCAACAGTGGCAGTTACTCATTAAAGGAGTGATTCACTGGTCTTGTTCTCACCCTAAGGAATGAATACTGAATGAACAGGTGGTTCGTTTAGACATGTTTATAACCGGAAATAAATATTACAGTTACAGGAGATATTATAGATAAACATATATATTATATAAAAATAAACATAATACATTAACTTTAATTCGTTAACTTCTCACATTCATTCTTAACGTTACAAGCAGCTATTTAGTGTCGAGCGGGGCGTGTTTTATAGCGAAAAACAAAAATGAAAAATCTCTTGCTACATAAAGTAACGTTAAAAACAAAAAAAAAATACCCATACCTCGTTTTGTACAAACAAGACACCATCTCTTATCCGCTTTCTCTTCACCTCCATGGCGAGGGATGAACCGGACGATAAGGAGGACCTTGTCCTTTCGCTCCGTTGAAACATTCGAAAGTCCCGCAGTGACTCCATACTGGCTCCTTCTCTCAGCCAAGCCCCTCACGAGCGCAACGAACCGGCCGAGTCCACAGCTCTGATTCAGCCAATCGCGTTCCTTCGTGCCTCGCCGTTGCCTAAACAACCATAGGGCTGTACCACTTTTGAATTTGACTTGTAAGCTTGAAAATGAACATCCATAAATTCGCTGGTTAATTTCAAGCGGCCTTAAGATTTATTAATATTTTGACATCTTGTATTTTAAACTAGCAAACATTGTTATTTGATGTGTATATCGTGCAATAAGTTTTTTTTGTCATTCCAATGCCTTTTGTTGGTCTCTCCCGTCTGTGCTCGAATGGATCGACCCGGTTTGTCTGTCGCACTCTGCATGCTAATGACTTCTTCTCAGCGAGGTTGATCAAGTCACTGTAGCTGACCCAGGCAATGGACGGGATCACTGTAACGGGGCAAAGCGGGTAGTGCCTTCATCGTGTTCAGATCATTATCACTGAAGGACGCCGTTCAGGATTTTAGCAGTGATGTCTGTGACACCTATATCGCTGTTACAGCAGGCTAGCTAAAAAAAAAACACACCCCTGACAATTTCAGCCACAGGTCCAAGAGATCCCAATGATCGTCATCTGAAAAGCTGCGTCCGACCGAAAGCGTTATTATTCCCCCAGCTCACCTGGACCGGGCTGCAGAGTGATACCGTGTTTCAGGTATGCACGCGAGCTAGAGCTAGATGACGTTATAACAGTATGTAGATAACTCTGGCTGCATGACTTGGTCTGACTTTGTGCTGCTCTTTCAGGAGCCCACAGTGATAAGTGCACGACTCAAGACTATGTCTCCTTCCTTCTATAATGAGCTCCTCTAGTCTGATAGGGAAAGCTGAAATCAGCCGATAATCGCATATTCATTCAACATATGCGTTTGTGCACGAGTACACAAAGCTTTGAAGCTGCGTGGTGTATGTACGTCACACCAAATACTGTGGTTGTCTATGGTGTAATGAACACTGGGGAGTGTATCAGACAATACAGGCAGACATATGTTGAAGCATACTGAAATGAAACTGCGTTTGTAACTACCAAAAGCAGTGTATAGTATATGCAGGCTATGGAGTTGGGTTCTCCGACTTGTGAACTGGGCTCAACAATGGTTTCCTGGGGGATTTGATTGCTGATGTGAATGAATATTTTAATAAGAGCATGTATTAGACAGTAGATTACATTGTTTATTAGTACTAAGTCAAAGGTGACTAGATTTTGTAGAACACAAATGAACTTTGCATGAATTGGTGGGTGGGGTTAACAAATTCTGCCCTGGTTCTAAGCAGTTGCGCTGTTTTCACTGTCAGGTTGACATGCAGCAAAAGTTGTGCACGCGCAACACAACCTTATTCGTGGAAAACGGCCAGGCTTGTGGCGCAGGGGCTCCATCTCTACCCCCGTTCCGATGCCCCCGGTGTGGAGAGCACGAACGGTTCCAGAGCTTGGCTGCGTTGCGGGCCCACCTCGACTACAATCACACATACGATCCAAGGCACAACCTCAGCCTCCCAGCCAGCAGGGGGTACTTACACTCTGACAGCAAGAGAGCCACTGCTGAGATGCAGACAACAAAGGACGCAGGCGCTGACACACGCTCACACCAGTTTCCATTCAGCTCTGATCCCCTTCCACATGACCAGACAGAAGACACGTGCCCAGAACAGTCTGCTTCCCTGGAGAAGAGTGCCGCTGGTGGGGAGTTGTCCATTGGCACCAATCTCCTCTCTGCTCCAGTGCCCTCGGTGGGGCAGAGGCTGGAGGGCATGATAAGGACGGCCAGCAGCAGCATGGAGCGACGACTGCTCCGGATCAGCTCCGAACTGGCCCACACTGACACAGCACTCCTGTGTGAGCGAGCACACTCGCACCACCTGGCCCAGGAGCGGCAGGAAGTGCTCGAGCGGGAGCAAGCTCTCAGTAGACAGGTGAACGCCGCTGTCATGGTCATCGCCACGCTGCGCCAGCAGCTCAGCATGTCCGAGCATGAGCTGGAACGGAGGGAACAGTGAGTGCAACCTGCAACACGATTGCAAATTCCCCGATTGGCCCTTATCTATCATGGTCCCCTAATAATCTCCATCCCTGATTTGGCTACATCACTCTCCACCAATAGTTGGTGTGTGGTGGGCGTTCTGGCGCACTATGGTTGCCGTCGCATCATCCAGGTGGATGCCACACACTGGTAGTGGTTGAGGAGATTTCCCCCATACAATGTAAAGCGCTTTCAGTGTCTAGAAAAGCGCTACATAAATCTAAGGAATTAACAAAATTGTGTGTGTTTTAGAATTGACAGATTTGTTAAATTACTTAACACCTCCGAAAAATAATAATTTGTTACTGGTTGTAGGGAAGTACTTGCTATTCAGAAATTTCTGGAAGCAGCAGCGCAGCATGAGATGTGCGGGAAAGTTCGATTGCGGCGGTTTATCGAGGGCCTCTTACGACGCATTGCCCTAGCTGAAAGGCTGCTGGAGTATTACCAGAATACTCCCCATGAGCACTACTGCACAGCCCACACGGTATGTCACAAGCCACACTGTTAGACTCGGGGTTCGTTACACAACCTACTCTGCATCCTGCATGCGTCACAGTAACAGTGCTGGCTACAGAAATAAACATTATGACTTGTCTGTTGTAAGACATGCAGGACCCACTCTTACAACTGTGCTATTTGTCCAGGTGGCTCCTTTAGCTGAGACAGGTCCCCAAAGAATAACCAAAAGCAGGTATGGCTTGGATTTATTTTTATTAATGTTGAGCTTGTACTTTGCACCGTCCGCACTTGGTTGCTTGTTTTTATTAGATTTTTAAGACTGTAAATTTAGATGTTGATTGGGAGATCTTTTCCTGATTTCCCCTTGTAGTAGTGTTGTTTTACCATATTACTTAAAGACACATTGAGAATCACACAAGGTTAGTGATAATGTTTCTTTAGTATACAAGTAATGAGGTTCCGGGGCCATCTCTGTTTTATTTGTCTCCTTTCCTGTTGTATTTGTTTTGTTTTGTTTTTACTTTAAATGGTGATAAGCTGTGTCTGCATATTCAAATGTGCTTTACTTATGATAAACGCTATAAGGAATCTGCAGCCTACGTGTTCTGATTTTTACCGCTAGGTCTACAGGAGAGCAACTGGTACATGATGAGGAACTGTCACATGGTCATCAGACTGGGTTTGGAGCATCCCGGGCCAATGGGGAGAGACGGGGTCATCATGGCTGGGTCCAGGGCAAGAGGTCAGATAGTTATGAGGTTTAGTTGTCTGGCATGAGCCTTTCACTTAATGTACTGTATGTGTTTAAAATGTGGTGTATTGAAATTGTATTTTAAGCAAATAAATATATAGACAAAAACAGCGTTAAAGAATATATAACATTCCTGGGAAAAAAATCTGACGTGGATCTCATACAGAGAGATCCTTTTCAGCAAAATGTAGAAAAGCAGTTCATCTTGGTAGCACACTTAATCTTATCTGATTGCAATATTGTTTAGGTCAGGGTCCTGTAGTATTCAGCTTTGTGTAGTGATGGCATGTTACTGTTCTGATAATCAGAAAACCCTGTTGAATGCCTTTTACACTCCTTCTGTAGTGCTGTGAAGGTGCTAACATACTGCTGATGTAATGGACACATGGTGAGACTGCCCTTTAAAATCTAATACATATGGCTACCTAAGATAATAGTTTACATTCTGAAGGATTGCAGTCTTGATTCATATTATGGGAATGGAATGTCTGTTCATATATGACCATTACTCAAGTCAATGCAGTATTGCTGTATAGTGCCTTGCATAAGTATCTCCCTGCACTTAATTGGGATTATAGGTCATGAATCTACACTAAATAGCTCATAATATTGAAGTGGGAGGAATATAGTTTTCAACATTATTTACAACATTATCTACTTCCACCTGTGGGCTAGTAAAGTGTCCTATGATTTCCATTGCTATATGACCTGTCCCTGGAAGATTTTCTAGAGCAAATTATAACTAAATAAACAGCATCATGAAGACTAAGGATCTATCAAATCTGGTACAAAGTTCTGATAAAGTTTCAGCCATGGTTTGGTTATAAGAAATATCTCATACTTCAGAGTTTCCGCTAAGAAATTTTGGTGCCGGACAATGTGTCAGAGAATGATCAAGTTTACTGGACAAACTGGAATAAATCCGGTCATCTTATTTCTGTGTTTATTTTGTGCTGTAACATTTTGGATTATGCATAGTATATGCATTTGTGTGAGTGGTCAAGCTTCAGCTGTGGTTGGAGGAGGCAGATCGAATCGGCAGGTAATGCGTGATTCTGACTTGTGTTGGATTAGTTTACTTGTTTGTGTTTGTGCTTTAAGTCTCTCCTGTAACGAGAGAGAGAGGGAGAGAGAGAGAGAGAGAGAGAGAGAGAGACAGACAGATGATCAGCACAAAGACGTGTTAGTGGTTGAATGATCAGAGTACATGAAAAGCAAAAAAAAATTTTAAATATTGAGTTCATGTAATACTTTCCTTGGACACAACTGATTGCACTAGAACTAATTTAGGGTTTTAAGAGCAACATTTATGGTGTAAAAATGTTGTGGGTTTTTTTTTTTGGCAAATAATTTTAATGTTTGGGAGGGGGTACTTGTGCAAGGCCCACTTAAAAAATGTCATGCATTTGTATATGTTAGTCAACAACACATACTAAAAGACAGTTTTACCAAAATATTAAATATGTTAGTTGGCCTGTGTTTGGTTTTTCTTCATTTTAAGGTGCTGTTGCACACAGTGAATGTCTGAGATACTGATATTATCTGAATGCATTTGTGCATATAATCAATAATTTAGTGGTGCTGTTGCCTGGGGCTGTATACCCATATCATAACCAGTATTATCACAACCAGTATAGTCCGTGTTATATGGAATGCTTCCTAACAGTAGCCAGGATTATGTAAAATTCCACATTAACAAGAAAAAAAATATCTTACCGTCAATATTAGCTCAACCTGCTCTTCATAACGTGTGAGTACGTCTGACATTTTACACTGCGGTCTGACCTGTGTGGGGTGACAGTAACCAGAGCAATAGCACATTTTAAGCTCTGTTTTGGTACATTTATGTAGCAATTCTAAAGTTTAGATAGTAGCCTACATGTTCAGTTAAAAAAAAAAAAGCAAAATGTGTTCTTTAAAAATGAATGAGATGTCTCTTAGTTTATTGTATTTTCCAAAGTATTAAATAGTTTGCACATTTGTTTCTTAATCATTGTGAATACGTTCTACTTTTGCGAAAAAGAAAACGTAATATGTTAGATGTTGGTCGAAATGATCTTTTGTTGTTGCACAGAGTAATCTTATCCTTTTCAACATAAATATCAAATCTCTTTACATACTCTGATCAGTTATGTTCATTAGACATCTAACTTCTACCATAAATGCTTGAAAACAGGTATATAGTTTCAGTGGTAGTGCAGTCATAGAACAAATTAATGATCATCAAACCTCGGTGTGATGATTGGTTATTTGTTTTAATAACTGGCTTATTATTACCCAGTTCCTGATACTTTGAACTGTGCAATTCATAAGATTTAAAAGTTTTTCCAGACCTGTAATAATTCTATAAAAAAAAAAATACTGTGATTTGCAATATTGCATTGCACTGAATCCAACTAGTTTCTTTCTTTTTATTTCAGGCTGTTTACATTTTTAACTTAAGCTACTATTTTTGACATTACATTATTATTATTAGTAGTAGTAGTAATAGTAGTGGTATTTGTCAGATGTGACATTAGTGATTAGAACATTTTAATTCTAATATACTTATGGTGCACACAATGAAAGATCTTGATTGATTTATTCATGATGCTGAATATGTTTTATATTACGCCGAATAGCTATTGCAGAATGCTAAATTGTGCATCATGCATGTTTTTTTGTTTCCGTCTCAGTCTGAATTTAAAACAGAGTTAATGAGGTGTTATAGAGCACCGATTGAAATCAGAACGTAGTTTGATTTCTTAATTCTTTATTTCTTATAAATAATATTGTTAACACTGACTCAAATACTGCTTAATCATCAGTT
The DNA here is from genome assembly GCA_025728095.1 of Prietella phreatophila. Classification (NCBI taxonomy): domain Eukaryota; kingdom Metazoa; phylum Chordata; class Actinopteri; order Siluriformes; family Ictaluridae; genus Prietella; species Prietella phreatophila. Next base: position 13,783,821 of record JAOUWY010000002.1, on the reverse strand, counting down.
AAAAGGTAGAACCTCAAAGTAGTTTGCTAGTAGAGGCTTATTTTTAATTCAGAATACGCCAGCTTAACATAATAGTGCTTATTTGTTTTAAAGACTGAAAAGAAATGGTGTTGACATGTCTGTGCTGACCCAAGCTGTGATTCGCCAATTCCACAGCCCTATACTGACAAGAAGATTAGATTCTTGTTTAGTTGTTTGTAGCTCACTCATGTTTTTCCTGTCACTCACTGACTATAAGCTCTTTTCTGTGATGGGTCTATAGCAGGAAAGAACCTGTAATAGCTTTTAGAGAATCTGAGGTCCACCTGTTGTATATTGTGTGTGAGCATGTTGTAGGTGTTCTGTAATTAGTGCAATATGTGAAGCTATATTTTTCGGAGAAGGCAGTGTGTATAGAAAGCTTTATTAATAGAAAGATTGTGCAATCATTCATGTACAGTATTTGTAAAAAAAATAAAAGTTTGCTATGAAGGACAATCAAAAGTTGGAACTGATTAAGTTGTTTCATGTTTATGGATTATTGTTATTAATCGGTCTCTTTTGACTTTTTGCTGATTTTGAATGTGCCATTGTTTGTTTCTGTTGGAGATGTTAAGCTTCGTTACATTAGGTTATATAGCCACTGTGTGTGCCTTTCTCTTGAACTCTTGGTATCATTACACATGCAACACTGTGAAGTCTTGCAAGATTTGTGCTGACCTGTGTGATGTTCTAAAAACGTGATTAGTATTGTTATTCTAAAATATGATTAAAATTGATTAAAATCAGAATATCAACCAGTGCAACCAATCAGACTGTGTTCCTTTTTTTAAAAAATTAAACTGAATTTACTGTTTGTTATTCTAAGGTTTCTAGATAATAAAGGGGAGCCTGGAGCCTATATTACTAGGGTATCATTTTCATCTCAGAAATTTTGCTAAGATAAGAAATATAATGGCAGTACATGATGTAGAAAAATTAGTTCATGCTTTTGTCACCTCTAGTTAGATTATTGTAATGCATTACTGTCTGGATGTTCCAGTAGGAGCATAAACAAGCTCCAGCTAGTCCAGAATACAGCCACAAGAGTCCTTACTAGAACCAGAAAACATGACCACATCACCCCTATCTTATCGACACTGCATTGGCACCCAGAAAAATTTCGCATTGACTATAAAATAGTACTATAAAGCACTGAATAGTCTCGCGCCACAGTACCTGAGTGAGTTTTTGGTGTTTTATGATCCGTCACGCCTACTTCGATCAAAAGGTGCATTCTATTTGTTGGTGCCTCGAATAGTGAAGGCTATAGCAGAGAGAAGAGCTTTTAATTACAAAGCACCACAGTTATGGAACTGTCTTACAATAAGTGTTTGGGACTCAGTCACAGTCTCAGTGTTTAAGCCCAGGTTTTTTATTGGTGGAGTGGCTGGCCACTTTATGTCCCAGGGCGCCATCATGTCTGTGATCCCTTCTGGCTCTCCATTTTAGTTATGCTGTCATAGTTAGTCTTGCCAGACTCCCTGCTTTCACTTGTCCTCTTTTTCTGACAAGCTACACATGGTACTCCTGAAATGCCAGTGATCCTGGCCCCTTCTTTTCTTCAGACCTGCCTGGTCCATCCTGATGCCCTACTTCTGGTTGGAGTTCTCATCAATCGGAAGTCACATACTGCTGCTGAGGATGGCCCCACATGGTGCAGCCTAAAGACCATTGATATTACTGAGGATAACACCACTTAAAAACCATAAGATGGCTTTGGTTTTCAATTCATATGAACAGTTATGCTATGATGGCTAGGATTACAATTGCTATGATAACTTTAGGACGTCAATTGCCTCAAACTGTTCTGCACTCAAGTCTCCATCAGTGAACAGTGGACAAGTTCAACAAAACAGACTTCATGTAAAAATTGTAATGAATTTTTCTGGTTGCACATTGGCACTATTTGACCATGTAGTATTAGCACATTTATAGAAGGGATTTATTTATTTATAATTGCACTATCCGGTGTCACCCAGATAAGGATGGATTCCCTTTTTAGTCTGGTTCCTGTCAAGGTTTTTTCCTCATGATGTCTCCGAGTTTTTCCTTGCCACCGTCGCCTCTGGTTTGCTCATTAGGGATAAATTCAAACATTTAAAATCTATATGAATTTATATATTTCTGTAAAGCTGCTTTGGTACCATGTCCATTGTTAAAAGCATTATACAAATCAAACTGAATTGAATTGAATTGAACTATGGCAACCAGTAGTAGGAACGCCTACTGGCGACTTCATAGTACAGTGACTGGTGACATTGACACTGTTGGGTTATGGAGTAAAGGTTCGTTTACACATGCAGTGACAAAGTAACTGGAAAACGGTGGCGACCTGATGTGGGCGTGTCCAGCAATGCAACAAAGATGAGAAAAGTTTAACTTTATGCAAATTTGGAGCAACTTGGTGTAGCAACTACCAATGGGAGTGTCTGCAAAATGTTTCGTGTACCCAGACAGCCTTGCACTTGAGCTTTCGCTACGGATAGATGACCACAGTGTCAGAGAGCACACACTGCTTCTCCTTCATCTCATGGAGGAGAAAATTATGCATAGGATATAATGCATATATACAGTGCCCTGTAATATTGGAACCCTTTGTAAATAGCAAAGAAGGCTGTGAAAAATTGTCTTTATTGTTTAACCTTTTGATCTTTTATTAGAAAAATTCACAAAAATACTTTGCTCTTATGGATGTCAAACAATTGCAAACACAACACAGGTTTATCAAAAAAAAATCCTTTAAAATATAGGTGTGCATCAATTATTGGCACCCCATGAATTCATATGAGAAATATTTATTTGAAGTACATTCCCATTGATACTTTTTTTGTACATCTTGGTGACTTGGAACAGGAAATTGTTCAACCATGACTTCCTGTTTCACAGGAGTATAAATATAAAGTAGCACATAGGCCCAATTCCCTTAGTCATTTATAACACTGGGTAAAATGTTGTTGAGGTTCACAAAATAGGAAGTGGCTTTGAGAAAATAGCACAAGCATTGAAAATGCCCATTTCGACCATAAGGGCAATATTTAAGAAGTTCCAGTCAACTGGAAATGTTATGAACCAACCTAGAATTTGCAGGTATTTTGAGTTAATTAGTTGATTAGAGCTCTTCTCAGGTCAACATTTCTGTATTATAAATTCTTTATTCAAATATTTTGAGATACTGGAGTTTTGATTTCCATGAGCTGTGAGCCGTAATCATCAAGATTAAAACATAAATAAAAGGCTTGAAATATTTCACTTAATGTGTAATGAATCTAGAATATATAAAAACTCCACGTTTTTAATTAAATTACGGAAAAAATGAACTTTTCCACGATATTCTAATTGTTTGAGATGCCCCTGTGTGAATGTACTTTAATACTCTTAAACCCTAAAAATGCTCAGTTGGACCTTATCTCAAATGTAAGTTGCTTTGGATAAAAGTGTCAGCCAAAACAGCTAATGCAATATAATTTAATACACATAGTGGATATAATCTGTTCTTCTCTCCATAAGCATTGAATCTGAATCTGAAACAGTTAAATGAAGTTTTAAATATATTTATTTTAGCCATTTCCACTAGAGGGCAGCATTGGACAGATAACCCGCAGTTCTGATATGGACCTGGATTCTGCAGGTCTCGGTTGTTATTGGCACTCACTGACCAATCTAAAAGATAAACCAATTAACAGGTCAAGTATCACGTATACAATTACAGCATGTTGGTCACTATTCACGAGCCTGAATCTATCCTATCTGTCAGTGAAATAGGACCATCACAGGTTTACTAGTGACCAGATGATATTTTGGTGGTGATTCTTTCTAATGATGCATCACTGACAGTGTGTTTGTGTGGTGCTGTGATGAGTGTATCAAATGTAGCAGCATTGCAGAGATTTTTATCCACCAACCGAATACATCCAAGTAACAATGGTCCTGAGTTACGAGCTGACACTGATTAAGTGGAAAAAAGATGAGCCATAGTCTCTAAACTCTGCAGGAATGGGTGTGTCTAATAAAGTGGCCAGTTTGTATACACAATGTTTAAAAACTCCAGGAACACTTACTACATCTACATACATGGGGTGGCTGTGGCTCAGTTGGTAGAGTGGGTTGTCCAGTAATCGTAGGGTTGGTGGGTCGATTCCCGTCCCAGGTGTCTCCACATAGTGAAGTGTCCATGGGCAAGACACTGAACCCCAAGTTGCTCCTGATGGCAAGTTAGCCCCTTGCATGGCAGCTCTGCTACCATTGGTGTGTGAGGGTGAATGAGACACAGATAAAAGTGGATAAAAGCGCTATATAAGTTCACCCTTTACATACACTCTCATGTCAGTGCTGAGAATATCTGATCAGTGGTGGTTCAGGTATTATATACCTGCAAATTACACCTGAACTAGTTTACCTGTTTAAATGGGCAATGATTGTTGCTACAATACAGGTGTGCCTAATGAAGTGGCCAGTCAGTGTATATACTGTACCAGTGTGTATACAGGGACCTAAAGATATCACAACCTATTTCCTATTTGAGTCAGAATAGCAGATTGTGGTTATTTTAAGGTGTGAGTAGGAAGAAAGTCATATAATAAGGAAGTTCGAAATGTGACAAATATTCAAGTGCTCATAATGATACTGCATACTTGTAAAATACAAATCTGTCATGTAGGTTGAATGAAAGGATAAAGGCAGCTGCAGTCAGGCTGATATTATCAAGCTTAAGTGTATTTGTTACACCCGTTCCTTACACTTTGAACATCTGTGATCTTGATTTTAGAAAACATAACAGCTCTTCAGTTTTGACATATACCATTGTCCACATGCTATTAGCCCATAAACATTCTTTACTGTTTCGTTGTTGTTGGGTTTTTTTAAAGGCAGTGCAGATTGTACTGAATAGCATTCAGGAAAAATAAGAAGTATGTATGTACTAGCCAGTGTAACAGTCAATCCTTGTATCATACTGATCTTAAACTGAAGCGACCGCTACCAAAGATCCTCATAAGGAGGCGTTTACAAGCAATTTAATTGCTACTGATCATCTATTTCTTTGTGGTAAGACAGGCTGAATCATTTGCTCTACCTTAGATACCGTATAATTATCTAAACCATAGCAACCAGACCCAAGGACTCTTGAGTATCGTGAGTTTTTTGTCTACTTCAAATCAACTAGTTGACTGAAAATCATAAAATCATAGTCACATTCATTGATTTTAAAAGCAAGTAGCACTTGAGTTCAATACAGTCCATGCTCTGTATGTAAACACACCTCGTTAAGCTTGCTTTATTAAGAGGTTCACTTACTGAATTAGAAAACATAGGCTGAACAGAGAAGGGTGAAATACTCCATGCTCAGAAAATCTGTTCAGTTTGCAAACTTTGAGCCAGAAAGAATAATGATCTTGAAGATGGAATAAACATTGACAGAAGAACCAGATTCATTATTAACAAGGAAAAGGCTGAAACAAGGCGCTATTAGGATCTATAATTAAAATGGCCTTAAAATCACTGGCTGGCTTTACCAAGGTAGGACTCAGTAAAGGGTTCAGACCCTTTCACTCGTGTGTGTGTGTGTGTGTGTGTGTGTGTGTGTGTGTGTGTGTGTGTGTGTGTGTGTGTGTGTGTGTG
>JAOUWY010000002.1:13739703-13752935 GCA_025728095.1 Prietella phreatophila | reverse complement strand
ACACACACACACACACACACACACACACACACACACACACACACACACACACACACACACACACACACCCATACACAAATATATATTTAAGGATCACCCCAATGGATATTAACTACATGCCTACTTTATTACACACACATGACCACCAAATCAACAATGTTTTAATGAACAGTACCATACCGTTTGGAGGAATTCCCGGATCTTATGGAGATCTTTACTCAGGTAGATGTGCCACAGTGCGCCTGGAATTTCATCGGGATCTCTCAGCCTCTTATTTGCACTCTCATCTAGATCCTCTCTCTCTAAGAGCTTCAAAACTCCTGAAAGACACAAACACAGAGTCATCACAGTGATACACACTATGGGTCATGAAATGCTTTCAATGTTACAGACTGGTGTTAATGGCAGAGAGTGGCAGAGTTACAAAGTGGCAGACCCAAATGATGATGATCATCATAAAATTGTGACATATATAAGTCTGAGTTTATTGTCAGTGACTACCAACAGGGAACATGTGCCAAATGGAAAACATGAATTAATGTGGCGCACTTGCCAGCCAATTAGAAACAAGTATTTCAGTGGTCATGTTATAAACCAGAACACAGAATAATGTACAGTCATAATCTGCCACTTTTGACTGGCGTGTGTTTCCAACCAAAATAACAGCTATTTAACATGTTATGTTGTTATTTTATTATGATTTATCCTGTACGTCAAATGAATTTCAGTGCCACAGGATATCCTAAGGTTGCATTCACAATTAAGGTCTAACCTGACTTGGAGAGAGCTCCATTGCCCTTGGCTACACCCACGTAGACCAGAATGCTCATAGTGTCAGAGATTTCAACATGCAGATTGCTGGTTCCAAAGTCCTGCTCTGGGCATGCTGTCACACCTGCATGTACACACACACACACACACACACACAGGAATATTAAAGGGACTGAGCTACTAAAAATAGAATGCTAAGCTGGATTACTAAAACAAGGACTCGGTATGACAGGTTAAGAGGAACAGTAGGAGGTAGAAGGACTGGGGGAATACCATGTGCACAGCAGAGGCGAGGACCCAGATCTGGACGGATGAAGAACGATGGAAGGCGAGAGGTCAGGTTGAGAGCGCCATCTGGTCCAGTGTATTCTGGAACTGGCAAAGCCCTCATAACATCTTCATACCTAGAAAAGACAATATTGTTTTATTATCCAAGGCATGTACTACACACTTCTTCTTCTGTATACCTACAGTAATACATTTGTTCAACAAACTCAGCAGGTAAATACGTCATTATCATCACAAATGACATAGGTAAAATATGGACATTATTATTTTGTTACAATTAGACCGCACAGCTATCAAATGATTAACCGAGATCTCACTTTGGAAATGTCACAAAACATTAGACTGTAGAATAGTGAGCATAATCTTGAGCTGCATATAGGGGTGTATATTAAAATATGTTCAAGTTGTATTCATATGAATGAAAGGTTATTCAAATTTTGTAGGCAGTGTGAATGTAAAGGGCAAGCTGAGAAAATGTACTGGTATGGAGCGCTAACCTGGATGGCATGAGTGCCAGGAACTCTTCCCCTGATGGCCAGTCCTTCAGTCTATATACAGCAGGGTCACCTTTAGCAGATTTATTTCTCTCTGATAAAAAAACAAACAAACAAACAAATACACACTGTGACTGCAGTAATCACCAACCATAGTTCTGGAGTACCCTTTGCTCTGCATACATCATTGTTTTCCCTGCTGTAATACACCGGATCCAAGTAACCAGCTCATTAACATCATAGCACAACCTGCAATACACCACACCAATCCCCAACTGGACTGATATATAAATACAAACAGGCCGCAAGACAAGTGAAAGGCTAGAAAATACTTGGCGAGATATCCGTGCTGAACACTTACTTGACACGTCCTCAAATCCATCCCAGAATTCCTTGACGCAGGTGTTTATGATGCTCCCATCACGACAGTTGTAGAAATCACTGTGGAGTGCTGAGAATTCTCTGCTAAAGTGTTCTGGCTTCCACAGATTGGCATCCAGACTCTTGTGCAGGCCAGAGACCAGTACTGGCTATGGAGAAACAACATCATCAAAATCAGTCCGCAGCTTGCTAGCAAAACAGGTTATTGGTGCATTGTGTTAAGAAGTCATTCCATTGAGTATTCCACGTAGCCAAAATAACAGTTAAAAACAGTGATGTTCTCTGTCCTAAAATGCACCTGCTATTTCTTGTCTCTCTACCCAGGGACAGTTATTGCTCAAACTGCTCAGTAACACAAACCTGCTCTTGTGTCCAGTTCTCTTTGAACAATCTTTGGTTGCCTAGGTGACGGTGATCTTTAAGCCAAAGCAACCGGTTGTTGCCTATCCAATCATGTGGAACACTGTTATGTGCGTCAGCCGATGGGATTTGAATAGGCTTCACCTCCTCCAGCACCAGTTCTTCCTCCTCCTCTGTCAGCAAATCCTGGTTCAACCCAAGTTTGTTCATCTTTGAGGCGGGTGTGACCTGATCAGTGTTGTTATAAACTGGTGCAAACGCGATTCCAGGCCCGGAGGATCCCAGCCGCAGTTTTCCAGCTGTGGATGTCAGGAGGTCACGCAAAGTGGAGCCCTGCTCTGGGCTGCCTGACTTCCTGCCCAAATTCTCCATATCATCACACTCCAGTTTTCCTAAGATACACAAAAACGTATATCGGCACAACTAATATTTAAGTGAAATGAGGATACTGCAGTTTCCAGTGTCACCTAACCTGAGAAAAAAATGCTTTGAACCAAATTTAAAGAATAATACATAATGTGTAGGTATTGTTATAGGTGTTATAGGTATAGGTATTAAGAATTAAAAAAAAAAAAAAAAAGCAATATTACAATCTGCTTGATTTATAAAAAGACAATACTTGGCAAACATGGTTAAACTAAGAGCTTTGCTACTTCTAGCATTTCAGACGTCTTCTCAAAAGCAGTTATCTTCTCACAGCACCCGAGTCAAAAATCCTGTCAAACCACAGTCCCTTTATATACTATAGATATGGCCGTAAGTTTGTGGATACCTGACCAGCCTAAAGTTGCCAAAAAGTTGAAAGGACAATTGTCTAAGATGTCATATGTATACGGTAGCTGTGGCACAGGTGGTAGAGCGGGTTGTCCACTAATCGTAGGGTTGGCGGTTTGATTCCCGGTTCGATTCAGTGGGTGACTCCACATGCCAAAGTGTCCTTGGGCAAGACACTGAACCCCAAATTGCTCCCGATGGCAAGCTAGTGCCTTGCATGCCAGCTCTGCTACATTGGTGTGTGAGTGTGTGTGTGAATGGGTGAATGAGACACAGTGTAACGGTGCTTTGGATAAACGTGCCATTTACCATTTTAGGGGGAATTAATTTGGAATAGGATGTGCAAAAAGCACACGTGGGCATGATCGCCAGATGTCCACAAACGTTTGGCTATATAATGGACTCCTGCTCCATCACTGCAGAGATGGGCAGCCCATTTTTCAAGTTTATTTCACAAACTGATTTTTCTGAACTGCTTTTGCACCCCCAGATCCCCTCTCCTTCTCTCTCTGAAGTAATGTTCCAACCTTCTGTAGGTTTGGGATGCCTGTTAAGAATGGAGAATAAACACGTCTTTACTCACCTCTTCTCTCTGTGGAGATCTTGTGAGCAGTGTTCTGTGCGCTCTTCTGCTGATTTCGCTGCTGGCTTTTCAAGTCGTACTGCCTTCTCTCAGAAAGCTGACAACACAACACAATCATTTCACTTTTTCAGCATAAAGCATACACTGTACTGAACGGTGGAGCTGAAACTGAAACTTGAAAGCGCTGTAAGGTAAAAATGGCTCCATACAAGGCATGATTCAAGAATAAATATATGTACTAGAGAGCTCAGCAAGAAGACTTTGTCACCTGTAAGAGGCCATTGATGGTGGATCTGGAGAGGAAGGCGCTACTGCCAAAGCAAGAGCACTGCGAAGGGATGCCGTATTCTCTCCTTATAGAGTGCATGGTGCTCTGCAGATCTGCTAACACTGTAGGTCATACAGAACAATTTAATATAGGCCTGACGTCTAATCAATATGACTGACAAGAACCTTACTGTAGGTCAAACTATGTACAGAGACATACACAGATGCACCAGATACACACATCACTCACCTCTCTCTGGAACTATTTGAGTAGGCATTAGGTTCTTCAGGTCATGGGGCTGGTTTTTCACACACCTCACCCAGGCATACAGCTCTTTATCTGAGGAACACAGGAATATAGAATATACATACGAACAATCACACAGCAAATGAGAAACACAAGTAAGTGTCACATAAGCGTATTTCTAACCTTTGGCACTCTTCTTCTCACGGGCTTTGTAGCAGTCCATGCACACCACAAAGCCACATTTGTGACAGGCCCAATGCATATTAAACAGAGTAGCCTCACATGCGTCACACATCTCTCTCACACCTCTCACCGCTCGCTTCCACAATACCTGGGCTACACACACACGCACAAAAGAAGGGAAAGTGGGAGGGTTGAAAAGTTCATCTTAACAGAATGAAGGAGAACAATGCTGAGTTATTATTTGCTTATATAATTCATAAATAAAATGGATTTGTTGCATTGTGTGTTCACTGTAAGGTATGTTACAAACTACAATTATAATACTATGTGCATATGTTCATACACACACACACACACACACACACTCACTCACTGTCTTTCTTGACCCATGTGATAGCAGTGTTTTCTGTCTTGATAAGCTCACAAAACTTGTCTCCTATGAGCGTGAGAATATATTTGGCGGTGTCCAGCTCCATCACCCTTTGCTTGTCTTCCTCTTTGTCCTCAAAGCCCGCCATCCACACTCGCACTGCTTCTTCATCAGTGTCTTCCACAACAGAGAAGCCGTCCACACGCACTACTCCGTTCTTGCTGTATGACAATCTACGGCAGAGAAGAGTAGAGGTAGCAAATACGATTACCAGAGACTTTGGTGGTAATAAATGGTTGCTATCTGGCTTGATGAACAACTAAATAAAACCCAGCCTGAGAGTGCTGAATTTTGCACTTTGTGGCAGAGTAACGCTGAATAAGAAAGAGGCTGCCAGCATGTATTCCTGGACAAAGCAAGTTTAGATGGGCTCTCAGGAGCTGTTTTACAGACAATGATTAAGGTTAGTTGATTTAAAGGCACTGGATTTATAAACCTGTTGTTTTCATTAAAATCAGCTAGAATTCCCAATTGAGCAATGATAAATAATCATAAAAACTTAGCTGAGGGTAGAAATGAAATTAGTCATCCTTCAGCAGTTCTTTAAAGTGTAGTTTTCACTTGCCTAACTAAAATCACCATGTGTTCTGGTAGGGGAAAGCCATTCAGACAAGCTATAAGTATGTAGCCACAGATCCGTTAATGAGCTAGACAGCAGGGATTGTGGAAAACTATGAGGGGGTAATTGGCAGAGGAAGAACTGATCAGCAGGGAGAATAAGGAATGAAAGTGAGGTAAAATGACTCTCACCCCAGTGTTGCTGTTTTAACAATCTGGCTAACTTGGCAAGCTCAGTAATTTACAGCATGCGATAGACCAAGCAAGAAAATCAGCATTACCGGAGGGGTATATGAATGCTAGGAGGAGAGAGTGCAGAACGACTGACCCTAGCAGAACAATGAGAGGTCAGTGCTGACACTGACCAACAGCAGCAGTAAATAACTCACCGAACAGCACGATGAGTGAAATAATGGCTAGCAATACTAACAGGTGAAGCTAACTCAATGCTAGCAGGTACCAGTTCCTAGTATTCTGTAGAAAGAATGCTAGAATGTAAGGAGTTCCCATAATCAACCGCCCCATTCCCATTGAGGCTTACCTGCGGAAGTAGTAGAAGCGACAGAAGACAGGTGAAATGACAGGCTCTTGGGCCTTGCGTGAGCGGTCTAATCGACATTCCCGGCATTTCTGCACATTAGCTCCAATCTCTGCACACGAGTCATCCTGCAAGAAGGCCTCGCCACTCTGCTTCAGCTTCCTTACCTTCCTCCAGTCCTTTAGTACTGAACGAGGAATGCCGTCTGAAGAAAGAGAACCACCCGCAGCCTTGATCATTTATGTTCATTGAAGCAGCCACAAAATACAAATACTAGAATTACTATCGCAAATTATTGTTCTTGCTATGGTGAAGGACTACCTTTTTTTTTTTGGTCTTTCACAGGTTACACCATTGAACATTAAAGCAATGCTGATGATGGCCAAGAAATGACAAGGTCTTTTAATTTAAACTAAAAAAAAGTATCATTCTCACAGCTGTGATCTGTCTGCTCCTTTTATTGAATATAGGTCTCAGTGTGACAGTATGCCTAATTGATACATGGCAAAGTCAGTGGCTGATAATCTTCTCAAAACGACTTACATCCATTAAAAAAACTGCTTAAATCAATCTGTGCAGCACTGTACTGTATATCTGCAGCATGGGCACAGCTAGTCCAATTTACAGGCAATAAAAATAACATTGTTAATGACCGTCATTCAACTGAAACTGTAAAAAAAAGTTGCATAAAACCAGCTTAAACATTTGCTGTCATGATGATCAAGCTCTCATTTCTAAAACCTGTCACACGCTCTAAACAAAAGAAAACAACAGAAAATAAAACAAAAAACAACAAAAGAAACTTACTGCTAGGCAGCCTATGCTGAGGTTTCTCTTTGGTAGTCTGGATTGTGCCATTAAGTTTCCCCTCATCCTCTTCTCCCTCTTCCTCTCCCCCCTCTCTCTCATTCTCATCCCTTTGCTTTTTCTGGTCATTCTGCTTCTTTTTGAATGCAGGTTTTGGCTGATGAATGCTCCCTGGGTCGGATTTGTGACACTCGCTTTCATTGCCCGAGTCCCCCCCACTCTCACTTTCAAAGCGGGATTGAAAGATCCGTTTCTCCCCGTGATTATCCTTCTCAATCTTTATGTCGGCTGGGTTTGGCTTCCTTATATTAATGCATAGTTTCTGAAAGTTAGACTTCTTACTCTGCAATTTGCCATTTCTATCCATGGTGGGCTTTGCATCTTCTAAAGTTACTTTATTATCCCCTCTGAGAGATGTTTTTTTATCCTCTGTGTTGGACTTCCTGTCTTCAATGAGGCATTTCCTGTCAAGAGTTTTACATTTCCTACTATCCAGAAAAAGTTCTTTGCCCTCCTGTGTGGGCCATTTATCCTCCAGTCTATTCACCTCCTGTTTGATTGGCAGAGAGACAGTGGTTGTGGTGGTTAGTGTGGTACTGCCCCCTGCTGTCTCTGAGGTGACACTACCTCTGTCTTGCTCAGAGTGACGAGTAAGCCAAGCTTTTTTCAGTTTGTGGTAATTGTTCTGACCAGACTGGGCAGGTTGGTTAGTATGGGGCTGAACTTTTGCCACTGAGCCTGGTTTGTTGGCTACAACCCCAGTGACCTCAGGGGCTATTCTGGGGTATTTGGATGGGCTAGGATTGAATATAGACTCTTTAACTTGGTCTAGAGTGTGTGCAGTACATTTGGTATTCATACTGTGTGTAGTGCAAGTGTATCTACTCTTGGTAGAATTCAAAGTGTCTGTAGTGTGCAGGGGCTGGACTGCATGAATATTTTGTCTTGGTTCTAAAGCAGCTAGTCCAGCTCTGCGTTTCTTTACATGGGGGATACCTCTAGGTGGGCAACAGGAGAGATTCACCTTTGGCTGACTTACTTTACCAACATCCTCCTGCTCCTTAACACATTGCTCGGATTCTAAGTCTATTCTTGAGTGCGGTGTATCTATATTAAGAGAATATTTCACCCCACAATTTGAAAAATGAGTACTCATATGTTTAGTCATGTTCAAAGGTGTGTTGTCCTGTTTTAAAGCGACCATGTTAACAGGGTGTACAGTGTCGACGGGGGTCCACAGGATGCCCCTCTTACACTGAACATAGCCATCCTTCAAGTGTGTGCTTGGCAAACTTTCAAATGTTCGCATATGGTCACACTGAAATTGGGAAAGCAACCTTTCAGTGATGGTGTGGTTCACAGGTGTGTGCATGTAGCCAGAAGAACGAACAATAACAGATGCACTGGCAAACTGTGTGCTCACCAATCCTCCATTGGGTGTGTGACCGCTTACCACTCTTTCTCGCTTGTGCACAACATCACCCCTCTGCAAATCATAACCTTTGTTTGCGATGGATATTGGCTCAGGAGCCACCCTCTTTCCAGCAACCGCTCCGTGTCTGAGCTCGGGCATCAATGTGGGCGGCCTGTGTTGATTCTGACCTTTTCCCGGTAAGCTCATTGGCTGGATGGGTGTCAGGGTAGGTGGTGACAACCTACCTTGCCCTGCCTCTTTAGACATCACAATGGGTAAGGCTGGGGGATGGAATATGGGGGCCCTGTGCAGTGAGGGTACAATGCAAGAAGAAGAAGAAGAACAACAAGAAGAGACAGAAATGAGAGAAGTGGAGGAGCCTTTTCTCTCCATGCTACTGACTTCCAATGGGTCCGTGGAGATAGACTTTGAGATCAACTGTTCTGTAATCTTGCCCAGGAGACCTTCCTCTTTCTCAGGGTCGTGCTTGATGAGGGGTGGAGGTCTAGCCTTGACTGTGCTTTGTGTACTAGGTGAAGAGAGGACGGAGGCAGCAGTGTTTGTGAAACTCAGTCTCTCGTACAGCTCTTTGCTGGGTGGAGCTCTACGTGCAGAAGCCTTGTTCTCCACACTGCCAGCTCCTGGGGTGTAGTAGCTATTCTGCGTGAGTGTCGGTGAAGGCTGGGCTGACTGCAACCTGGGAGGCACACTATGTCTGAACATGTGCATCTCTCTCTCACGCTGTTGCTCTTTCTCTCTCTCTTTGAAATGTAGTGAAGGAGTGGGGATTTTAGGATAGGGTTCTCTGTCTGAGCTGAGTTTGGCTGTGAATGGTGCTACTTCAATGCTCTCCTGCAGAATGCGCCGGCTCTCCTCCTGGTAACAGCTGGTGCGGTCACCTGTGAGGTCATACACCAACTGGGGCTGTTTGGAGCGAGCAGAAGGTGACTCTGTGACTGTGGAATGGGATGTGTGTCCATTCTTTCCCACTACTGCCCTAATACACTCCTGTTCCGCCTTCAGAGTTACATGGATGGGGCTTTGTGTCTCTGTAAAAGCCCTCCTCTCTGGTTCCCTAGAAACAGGAAAAAATAGGCAGAAATGTACTTTGGCAGAAAAGCACTTAACACTGTTGTGTTTTAGTTCACTTATAATTCTGGCTAAACTGGAAAGTCAGACATACCTTTCCAGACCTAATTAGTAGGGCTATTAGTATAATGTGTGTAGTAAAATGTAGGAGTGTGGACTCACTCTGTGCTTTTAGAGGTAGGGGTGCTGGGCTGGGCGCTCCTGGATGGTCTCTGGGGTTCAGCGCTTGAGGGTCGTACAGGCAGGGGGAGTCGCAAACCATGACTTTCTGCACTGGTTATAGGAGAAGTTTGAGGGACCCAGGGGCTAGGTGTGTTCTGTGAACACACAGACAGTCAGACAGACACACACACACACAAGAACGATTCATATAAATACATTTATAATACCCCAGGAACAAAGTTTTGCTAGCCTATTGCAGTTTTAGGACTGCCTACTTTCACAGGAAGAGGCCCATGGTTTGACCAGAGAATGTGAGTTCTATAAATGAAACATACAATGGGTCACAAACATCTCTTGAGTATCAGACAAAACTCCTCAATCACAGAGGAATATCTAGTTCTACCTGCAGGGCTTTTTACTTTTTTCTCCACATCTTTTTTGTATTTTTTTTTACATTCTGTAGCTACCTTGTGTTTTCTGTCCCCAGAAAACACATGTAACCCCAACAACCTAAAACAACATCCTAACCACAATACCTATACCGTATTTGGAATTGAAAATAAAAATTATATCCAACCATACTGATAGGTCCTTTTAGTGTCATTATAAGCAGTAATACACATAACATATACTACATCATGGCAATCAATAGGTAATATGATGCATTTATGATAGAATATGGTACAAAGCTTATGAAATCAATGCAACCTGTTCAATCTCTTTATAGATGCCTCACCTCATTCATGGAACTCTATCCTACTCTTTCACCCCCAATATATCATACTATTTTGATATAATCTTTAGCACAATAGTAAATGGTCTTGAATGAACCCTTACCATCCTCAGGCTAGCCTCAGACATGCTTGCAGTCTCTGGGGGTGTCCACTTGGACCCTGGTATTCCCAGACCGTAGCCATGTACCCCATTAGGAAAAGGGGGCCAGAGGACTGGGTACAGGCCCATTGGTGCCAGGGAAGCAGTTCCTGGTCCCTGTCCCAGGAGAGACGGGGTCGCCTGCAGGGCCAATGGATGGTGGGGGAGACCTAGATGCCCCAGCCGAGTATGTCCAGCCAGGAGTGCTGAGGGTGGGGGCAAACCAGGCAAGAGAGATGGAAGCAGGTGAGGGTGGGGGATGGAAGGGTGAGAAGAGCACAAAGGAGACTGGGAAGGGAGGGGAAGAGGTGAGAGATGTGCAGCAGGACTCATGATCTTGGTGTGGGACGTCGTGGAGGTAAGGCCAGGGGAGCTAGAGGAGGGTGATGGGCTCTTCAGATGGTGTTTTGAATGGAGGTTTGGTGGGGTGTGTGGGGGTTGGACATAAGTAGAACAGCTCTCCAGTTCTCTCCTCACAAGTGCTGGGTCTCGATAGACTGTGAACAGCTCATTTCTGTCAATGATCAGTGGACTCTTAGTTGGTTTATCGGCAGAAGGCATGTGATTAGGGTTATGTGCAATATTCGGAGGGGGGGTCTGTTGTGGGGTCTGTGTATCTGTTGTGCTAGGAGAGGGTGCATTATGTTGACGAAGGGTTGGGGTAGGGGTCGCTGTGGAACCATGTGTGCTTTTAAAGCCAATGAGAACTTTATCTGCATTGACGTTTGAGGGAAAACTGCTCTCTTTAAATTTGGCAGCTTGAGGAGAGGCATTGGACTTCTGCCTAGTAACCTCTGGTGGCTTGGAAATCACCTCAAGAGAGGAGCAAGGACTTAGGCGTACAGTGGTCTTGTGGGTAATATCTGAGACAAGAGCAGCATCGTGTTTAGGACTAGTAACTCCAGGAGACTGACTTGACTTAACTACTTTAGCAGCATGTACCTTTGTATTGCAAAGCATGGTGGGAGAGTGAGTCAAAGCTACTCTCGGCTCTATTTCCACTGTTTCTGCTGAGTCACAACTGGGTGTAATGACCACTGGGCAAGTCAAGTCAGAAATCCTGACCTCTGGAATCTCCTGTTCACCCTCAACCCCCTCGCACTCTGGTGGTGACGTGTGTAACAACACACATGCAGTCTCCAAGGAAACCACCTGCTCATTCTCTTGGGACGCCAGTAGGGCAGAGACAGCTTCACAGTCCTCTTGCGATGCACCTTCGGTCTGGTCTTCCATCTCCATCACTCTATCTCCTGGTTCCATCTCTGCTTTATCACAGCCCAGTCCCATGGTACACTGTAGTGAACTGACCGTTTGGTACACTCCATTGCAGGGTGTGTTGGTTATATGACCCTGCAAGGGCATGACTTTCCCTACACTCTGGCATTCATTCTCTGCTAATTGTCTAGAAGAAAGTTCTATGCTTTTGGGGGACGAGTGAGCCTTCAGGTCATGTCCTAAATGTGCTGCAGAATTTTTGCAGTCAGGTGGTTTCTTTAAAGATTTTCCCTGTAGGTTTTTTGAGTCCAAGATTCTGCCCTCCGAATCACTGCACTCTGACTGATCAGAGCCACTGTTACCTTTCGGCCTCTTCAACCCAGCACTTCTACTGTCCTTTTCCTCCTTCTCTTCCATATCCACTGCTTTCCTCCTCTTCCTCTCGCTATGGTTGATCCTACTCTTTGAGGAATCTAGAAATAAGTAAAAGGAATAAAGTAATAAAACTAGAAATAAAAGGTTTGCAGAGGACTCTACAGGAAGGAGTCTATTTCAGGCACCAGTCACTGATTGCTGAATGAGAATGCCCTCTCCCTAAAGAGCTAATGTAATAAATCTAAATGCAGCAAAATGAAATTCAAACAGTGAGGGAGCTGTTAATATCAGCTTAATGTATGGCTACACCTCACCTGCTCTTGCTTCATCAGCTCCGCTCTCCTCCCTCATCTCGTCTGTGTTTTCCTCTGTCAGACTGCAGTTGGAGTTCTCTCTGTACAGCTCTGTCTGTTTCCTCAGCACTGGCCCCAAGCTACACACCTGCAGGAGAGAGCAGGAGGGAGGAGAGAGCAGGAGGGAGGAGAGAGGAGGAGGGAGGAGGAGGGATAAGTGTATGCATGAGCGTGGGTGTGTGTTTATAGTACAGTCAATAAATCGTGTGTGTGTGTGTGTGTGTGTGTGTGTGTGTGTGTGTATGTGTGTGTGTGTGTGTGTGTATCTGTGTATGTGAGTTATAAAGTATCACATTACTTACTGTATTTGTGTGTGTGTGTGTGTATACACATGTGTGTGTGATACCTGGTCAGTTTCTGTACTGTTCCTTGACCTGTTTCCTGCATTCTAGAGGAAGATTAAAAGGCAGCAAGAAAACACAAGTGAACACTACAAATACTCACCCACTTAAACACATACACTAAAATACTCTTCGGTTTTTTCTTGTTTTTTTTTACTCACCAGGGTGGTCCTGCTGATCTTGTTAGTATGAGGTTTATAATTTTTTGTGCCATTTTCTTCCACTAATAACAACTGGCTAATGTCATCCAGAACCAGCACATGCACAAGTGCTGGGTCCACACTCAGAGGCTCTTCTACCTACAAGGACAGGATCAGATAGAATAATGTGTATGACACATAGCATAGCACACTTCACTCCACCATACATAATCTGTAATAATCTGTCAAGCAGAGGAAACAGCGTGTATATTCGCACCTGGTCGATCAGGACAGTCATGGTTCTGCTGTTCTGATCATGATGGCTGACAATACCATGGAGCCACTGAGGTTTGGAATCAGGTCTGAACACCTTCACCCTGAGGCCCTTCACACTGCCGTGTCCTGTATAACACATATAACAACTGTCAAACTAGAAAAAAAAGTTGAACGTGCTTCGTTGCTCGGGAAACTTAAATACCCAGCGTGACCTCAAAACTAATCATTAACAAAATGACAACACCGGTTCTAAATTAGGGGACAAAACCAAAACAAAGAACACGTGATATGTCCGAGTGCAAAAACCTAGTGC
>JAOUWY010000002.1:13576083-13590808 GCA_025728095.1 Prietella phreatophila | reverse complement strand
AAGATGGACGGATGGATATATATATATATATATATATATATATATATATATATAAATAAAATAATTATTATTATATATTATTAATTTTATAATTATTAATCATTGTAAAATTAATAAATGTTTATAAAAATTCTGACTAGCAACAACATCCACTACAACATCAACAACACAGCCACTGTAACAGTTGGTATTCCATGCCTCATGTTTATAGTTAGCTGTCATATGTGTCTGAGTAGTTACAGACATTCGTTCTGTGTAGTGAGAGAGTCAAAACACGTTGCCTTTCATGACATTGTGCTGCATTATTTCCCCCCAATTATGATGAATAAATATCATGTACAACCAAACACTGAAGTCATTGTAAGCTTTTGAGGTTTTTGTAAGGCTTTGGATAGTAATTCATTCTGAAGGATTTAGTAACACTTGTGTCATTACTAGGGAATTATCATGTTTTTCACTTTAGAATACTGTTACAAATGGCTAGTAATTCCTTTAGAAGGATGTAGTAACACTTAAGTCATTACTAGTGGGGCACCACGATTCTTAAAATAGTTATTAATGAAAACCTAATCCTAAAGTATTGAATCTTCTAACCATGAGGTAGACGATTTACACAGAACCATATACAGTATCTCACAAAAGTGAGTACATCCCTCACCCATCACATTTTTGTAAATATTTTATTATATCTTTTCATATGACAACACTGAATAAATTACACTTTGCTTCAATGTAAAGTAGTGAATGTACAGCTTGTGTAACAGTATAAATTTGTTGTCCCCTAAAAATAATTCAACACACAGCCATTAATGTCTAAACCGCTAGCAACAAAAGTGAGTACACCCCTAAGTGAAAATGTCCAAATTGGGCCCAAAGTGTCAATATTTTGTGTGGCCACCATTATTTTCCAGCAGTGCCTTAACCCTCTTGGGCATGGAGTTCACCAGAGCTTCACAGGTTGCCACTGGAGTGCTCTTCCACTCCTCCATGACAACATCACAGAGCTGGTGGATGTTAGAGACCTTGTGCTTCTCCACCTTCCATTTGAGGATCCCCCCCACAGATGCATTTAATAGATTAAGTACCTGCATTTATTACCAGATTTCCTTCAGCTCCTGTCATGGTCTATAAGTGCCACACATGCATTTATTTCTCTCGTACAGAATTGCCAGTGGAATTGGTCACAAAACTCTACTGAAAATTTCGACCTGGAGTTTTATTAAAAAAAAAAAAAACACCAAACAGTTAACACCTTTTGCATTAGCACTTAATTATAATTAGGTGTCATAGTTAAATCACAGAGCCTTCTCTTTGCGATATTAATACTGAAACTACATAAATTCCTGTTAATGTATTCTTGTACACAAATACCCAGTGTACTATCTGTTTTCTCCACTAAATTCACAGTAAATAATTTGATTTGAAAAGTTGAAGTTATTGAAAAATAGGCCATATACTTCAAACAGATTACTGAAGCCTGATGCCTGGAAACCACCAGATATCATGAAAAACTTTTTTTCATGTTCCGCATCATAACAGCTTCTAGGCAAACATCATCCCTAAGATTTCGTCAGGGTCACTGAAGAAACAACATTTGAATATGTGCCTGTTTCAGACACTCACCAGGAATCAGAGAGAGAGTGTGTGAGAAAGAGATGCTTTGCAATTTCATCTTGGTCATGCTTCATAACCAGATTTCATGACTTTAATGAGCTCATTACAGCAATCTGGCCTCTTGAGAAGGAGCTCTAGCATGGCTTTCGGATTCTCTCAGTCAGTCAGAGGAGCTACTCCTATTAAGTCAAATAGTCCTACAATTAGAATCAAGCTGGTAACAGAATATTTATTTTCACTTAATATTTATTTAAACACTACCAGATGCATCACATACAGTATCACTGGCCCATATCAAGATTCTAAGATGTGCTTCCTGAAAAAAAATCTTAAACTCCACACAAATTAGCAAATGAAATGCAGTTTGTCTGAATGAAATCATTAAATCATTCAGTATTTGCTCTCACTCATTTAGTCATGCAGAGATAATTCTCATCAGTGAGTTAAATACAGGAGCATGTAAGATACTTACCGCATGTATTATGCATAATTAACCAAACTTAGTATGCCATTCAGAATTTCAGTCTAATCTTCTGATTTGAGCAACATCTATACTTGGGCTTCTTTCCCGAAAGTCAATTTATGGTATTTCAGGAAGAGAGGCTAAAGACAAAACAAAACTGTCAGGAGTAAAATTTATACAGACAGATTTTGTACTGTCTCTATCACAGTGCAACTCCATGTTCACATATACAATTCATATCTTATCAATTCTGAAATTTCCTCTTCCACATCAACTACCCAACTTAAACCAAACTTACCTTTCACAGTGATGCCTATTTTTTATTTTATTGCTTCTGTTAACCTGACCATTTTCCAATGTTAGCAAAGATACTGGACAACACATAAATATTAGACATGGTAATAACCTTGACATAATATTAGACATAATATTTAGACATAATTAGACATAATATTAGACATAGTAATAACCTTGTCTATCTTGTGTTACCTCCATTTCTTCATCTGGCCAGTGGCAAAGACCCCTTTGTTTTGACCATATCATCCGGAATCACTACCATCACCTTGCCAAATGTCCCTCAGGTGAATGCATCCGAGACTCATTCAGGACTCCACATCACAATACAGAGTTCAATCCCAGAGGAAGACATACAGACAGGGGCAACCATGGGAGACTGGAACTTGGAGTGAGCTGAATTGGTTAATATGAGAGCACTAGATTTTGGAGACAGACATTTAAATTTTTTTTACGTATGCAGCTGATAAGATGACAACAACAACAACAATAATAATAATAATAATAATAATAATAATAATACGATAGTCATGCTATAGAACAATGAATACACTGTATAAACCTTCGTATACACTTTGTATAGATGAATGGCACTTGGCTGGGCCCAGACTGAGCTGCTTAGTGGCTGGGGTGTTGTGGTGAATTGGAGACTAATGACCCGTTTGAACAGCTCTTCCCCCTGACTGCTCCTGCTCTCTTGAGTGGGATGGAGAAAACCAGTCAGGGGCAGCGTGCTCATGCAGGAAAGGGAGCTGTAAAGAACATGTCATCTTCTTTTTTTCTTCCTTCCTAAATCCTTTCAAATCTATGAGCTTACTTTTTTATTATTATTATTCTTTTTTTTTTTTACAGCCACTCACTTTAACTTTATTAATTTATTGTCCTTGTTTAATGCTGCAGCAATCTCCTTTTCTATCATCCTCAGTCACTTGCTGTAGTAAAATTGAAGACCATCATGCATCTGGTAGGTTTGTGTGAAATGGCCTTAGACCCATCTTTCTTGTTTGGTGGGATGTGAGCTCTCCAAAATAAATGCTCCAGGACTATGTTTGTACTATCCCAAACAAACAGTGAGTTTCAAGAGCTGGCTCATCTGACTAAATAATTTTAATCCTTGGCCTAAAAACTCATTGTTTGTAAAGATAATGACTGATGCAATTGTCTTGAGCCTGCACTTAACTTTAATTGAAAAGTGTTTAACAGCATGGCATAATTACTTATTAACAAGGGGCAGTTTAATTTTTTAGAAAGAATGATATGTCTTTTCATTTAAAAATGGTTCTAAATTTATATTTCTGCCAATAGCTTCTGGCTGGTTTGAGATAGGTAGGACAACATTTGCAGGTAACAAATCACAAGTAACTATTTGTTTACTTCAGCTGTCCTCTTACCTTATACAGTGGTACCTCGACATACGAGTGTCCTAACATACGAGTTTTTTGAGATACGAGTGCGCCCCGCGCGTCTCGCATTTTCGTCTCGAGTTGCACCAGACAAAGCGCCACTCACGAAACCTGTGACACAGCCACGTGTTAGTGCGCGCGCACACTCAAACCTTTGTTTGTGTGCGTGTGTGTGTGTGTGTGATTCTCACAAATATAACAAGAAGCGACAAGCCAAGCCGGTTTGATATTTTATTGCCTCAGTCAGTGTGCTTGTTTGCCTCGCTGTCGAAGCATCTTTGATAAGTTGTGCTCGCGTTTTGTGCTTTTTGTACATTTACAGTACTTTATCACATTTATTTTTATAACCATGGGTCCGAAGAAAGTGAGTGGAAAGGTCAGTGCTCAGAAGAAGATGATGTCTATTGAATTAAAGCGTGAAATCATAGGAAAACATGAGCAAGGTGTGCGAGTGATTGACTTGGCGAGGCAGTACGGGCCTAGTAGTTCAATGATATGTACTGTGCTTAAACAGAAGGAGTCGATAAAGGGTATAACGCCAGCTAAGGCAGGGCTGCAACGGATTAATGGCATTTCAATTAATTTCAATGGAAAAAATTGCTTTGAGATATGAGCAAATTGACATACGAGCAAGGTTACGGAACGAATTAAACTCGTATGTCGAGGTACCACTGTACCTCTATCCTCAACCACAGAAATTGAAGGGACCAATGTCCCACCCATTCAGCATCTTTTTTTTTTGAGCTACATTGAGTACAACATATCTCAACTCTATCTAGAATTCCTAACCATTTTGTAAACACAATTTAGTGCAGTGGTTTATGTGCGGTCATGCCCAGATAGGGTAGGAACAGGAATTGTTTAAGTCTAATGGTAGCTTAGGAAAGGCCTCTGTTTACTTAAACTGTAGCTGCTTCCTTCATTCATCTCCAACAGCTTTACCTGGTCAGATTGGCATTGGATCTGGAGAACACTAGACACAAATACACCCTGGATAGGACACTACTCCATTGTAAAACGCCATGGCTATGCACATTTACACATTCATTCAGACTTTGGGGCAATTTGGCAGAGTAAATCCATTTTTGGATGGTGAGAGTAAACCGGATCCTGAGGATTCCCAAACAGATGTAGCAATGTTTCTCGTTCGTTCGTTTTATACCAACTACGCCACCCCGAGAAAACAGGGAAGGTAAAGACTAAATAAGGACACGCAAGTACGGTCCACTTAGAACAGGCAAGAGGCATGGGTTTCCATACAAAAATACCTTTTATTTTAAAGTTAAAAAGACGTGACAAGAATTATTTTAAAAAAAGGAGCAGCCAACACAAGTTAACAATAATCATAGGAGGACTGAGGCTTCCTGCATGAAGGGCAGGCTAGTACGACAGCACCAGCTATACAAAAGGGAAAAGCACCCCACTAGTCAGAATCATACCCACAAAATTCACTGCAAATAAACACAGCAATAATAACGACTCTTAATTAATTAATTATAACCCAAGGTGCCAAAACGAACTCCCCCCAACCTCAGGGAGCACTCAGCTCCTACAAGGAGAAAACAAAAACACACAAAGTCAATTACAATATACTCAACACAGACAAACAAAAGAATAAAACAAATACAACTTACTGTCATGAAAACACAGATAACCTCAAGCTCAAACTGAGTACAGGTAGCAAGTTTACCAAGACTGACCAAAACCACTACTACCACATAGCAGTATCAGCATAATTGATAAAGGCTGTTACAACACAGTTGAATTAAAGAAAACTGATCTCAGTGACAGTAACCAGCACAAAACATAACGGCAGAACAAAATAAAACCAAATTGGATTATGAAGCAACAACAAAGCAGCAGAACCAAACAGCAAAACCAAACAGCAACGTGGCTCTGTGAGTGAGGGGGAGGTGCTATACTGATATGACCAC
Organism: Prietella phreatophila; assembly: GCA_025728095.1. Classification (NCBI taxonomy): domain Eukaryota; kingdom Metazoa; phylum Chordata; class Actinopteri; order Siluriformes; family Ictaluridae; genus Prietella; species Prietella phreatophila. The sequence continues at coordinate 13,585,100 of JAOUWY010000002.1, read as the reverse complement.
ATCTCACTCAGCCCGCCTTAACACATGCAAAATCGAGGACCCATGATCAGATGACATGATACTCACGATGGTACATACGAAAGTCATGATAGCGTATTTAATAGTTGTGACTACAACAGCTGGTGCTCCAACCGAAGCTACGTTAAATTACCATGTTACACAATTGGGAGCCTTGATGACACAGCGCATCTGATTATGAGCAGCACATCACACCTACACACAATCTCAGTAGCCCAACGTCACACTCTGTAGTCCGTAGCAACGAAAGGAAGGGGTGGGTTTTCGACCATGACGCATTCTGAGAGGCCTTAACAACCATTTATATACTGTGGTAGGGAGAGAGCCCATTGACCATGTAGTTAATAAGGGTGACGTTTTGACCACAACACACACACCACTATGCAGACATGGAGAGAACATGTGAAATTCTGCATAGTCTTACTGTAGAGTTACCTTATTTTCAAGTAACCTGACAGACTATAGAATAGATCCAAGTGCTAAATAATGCTCTAAATAGTTTACATAGATAGTCATTAATGCTGTTATAGACTGCAACCCATTTCACGAAAAGTTGTTTTAGTGATAGCTTCTGAGAATTCTTCAGACATGGATGTCAAAAGCATAGATTTCATATGGTTATAATAGCCAGAGCTTAATTTTGTCAGCTAATATTATAAATGGTGTGCTTTTCCAATTATCCAAATTTAGATTTAGAATGAATATATCACTTGTACTGTAACTGTTTCTTTTTATCAGTTCCTGTAAACAACCACAAACACTTTTTGTTGTGCACAGTTTAATGCAATAATCAGTGCCTCGGGAAAGCAGTGTATTTGACTTAATAACCTACAGTAATTAATGTACTGCCATTAGTGAAGGTGCGTTTGTTAATTACCTCAGTTCAGTCACATGAAAGAGCCTCCTCCTACATTCAAAGTTGCTTCTATAATGGGACCATATTATTGATGACATTTTGTCATCTGTAATCATGTCATAAAATCATTGAATAATTTCCAATCATTTTCGTAAATGTTTCGGACAGAACCTGGACATCATCTTTACCTCCACCATACACCCCCCCAGCCCAGATAGATGTTTGTACAGTAGCAAAGGTGCTGTGAAGAGCTTCCATTACGGAATAACCACTTGCTGTAAACCCTTCAGTCTGTGTATGTTTTATGGCTCTCTAAATATGGCTGGCCAATTCCCATACTAACAGCGCAATGAGGCTGTAATCACTGTCTTCATGTTCTGTGCTTATGACACTGATGCTGGCACATTTTAGTGCTTGCATTGGTGCTTCATTTGCCACCTCATAAAGCAGGCAGCTTGCTTTAGGCCAAAAGCATTGCATCTACCACCTGGAACTAAAGAAAATAGGCATGCCAACCTTGTAGGGGTAATGACAGTTGTATTGGCATACCGCCTGTATATATTTTGTTCTTTAAAAAATATTTATGAAAAATTACATGTTTTTGTTAGTTGTGACATACATCCTCAAGAATGAGACCTATTTTGAACCTTTTTATAAGATGTAATATAAGTCTCAGGTGTCCCCAGTATGTGTCTGTAAAATGTCAACTCAAAATACCCCAGGGATAATTTATTATACCATGTAAATGTAAAAATGTAAATGTGCACTTATATAGCGCTTTTATCCAAAGCGCTTTACATTGTGTCTCATTCACCCATTCACACACCAATGGTAGGAGAGCTGCCATGCAAGGTGCTAACGTACCATACTGTAAATGCCCCTTTTTGGGTGGAAGCAAAAGCACTCTGTTTTCACGTGTGTCTCTTTAAATGCAAATAAGCTGCTCCTCCCTGTGACCTTTCACTTACAAAGCTTACCACACTTACAAAGCTTACCAAGCTGAGACATTCTTCTTATCACTATAGCTGCTCCAGTGTGGAGAACATGGAGGACTGTATGCAGCTCACTCACGGGAGGATCCATGTTAATAGGGAAGAGTCCGTCACCAATCGTGGGCGGGATGTTCTAATGTGATGTCACTTTGGAGAGAAAAAGAAAATGACTCATTTTGAGCCACTGTTTATGATATATGGGGAATATATAAAAAAGGAGTTGGTGGATTTTTACCATTAAAGGATGGTTGTGTACACACACTGCAGACAAAAATTTATGTAAACATAAACTTTGCACAATAGGTCCCCTTTAAGAACAGCCTAGTTTTGTATGACAGCACTGCATGGTCACTAAAAGTGTCAGGCTGAATATGGATTAGACAGTTCTGAGCCACCTGAGGGCTTTTCTCTCCATGTGCCAAGACAGTGTGCGGATCAGTCAGTCAGAAATGTCTGTCACCAGCCACTAGTCTAAGCACTCCACTTGACTTCCTCTGTGCTATCTTGGCATCCAATGGATTGGAGATAATTTATGTTGGAAATAAATTGAGCTCATAAGAAAAAATGCGTGTTACCCATTTACGCCATTTCACTGCAACAACTGGGCATTATCACTATGGTGACAAGGTTAAGAGCATGGTATGGGGGAATTTAATTTGGTATGTCTGTGAAGTATGGGTGAGATATTCTGTGAAGGGTCTCCTGGAATGTCACAAGCAGAGAAGTGACAATGGCACATTGAAGTGTAACAATCACACATTCTTAAACAATCCACTTTAATCACACTGATGGAAAATGTTGGATTTTTTTTCTTTGAAAACAGACAGAAGCTAGATGTTAATACTTCCCATGATAGCCAACCCAGTCAATAAAATTGGTTGTATGAGAACATTTTTTCATGAGTCTGGGTTGTGATACCTCAACTAAATCATAAATACATTATGTTCACTGGGCATATAATTGGGTACACTTACCATACATATGCACTTTGTATGCATATAATTACTGACTGTAGCCCATCTTTTTTGTGCAATTTCTGAGCCACAATCTTCTCTGTCCATCAAGACATCCTGTCCATGAGATCACTTCCAACCACATATCATTTGCATGGTCGACTAATCTCAGCAATTCAGTGACCCTGATGTCACTTCTGGTTGTAGGTACAGGTATAAGATGTAAATCATAAAGGAATCAATTAGTGTTTAGGTTAAGACTGGATAAATTACTCTTGATGTTCAAAACAGTGAATGATTGATGTTGTCTAAAAGGAAACACTACCTTAACTTCATAGTTTCCAATGGCACAGTATGACCAAGTGCAACAAAATCAGGAAAAAATGTTGCATTCTGCTAGGTGGCTGGGTGACCATGCGTTGACACAGCAAGTTAAATATTTCTGTTTGCAGCTGAGAAAGTGGGGTATGGTTGATTGGAATCTGGACCCCTTACACTAGCTCCATTAATCAGCCGAATGGAGCAAGGCAAAAACTGTCACACTGTCATGTAATGGAGACTGAGGTGGAAGCAAATGCTGTTATAGCAGTTTATTGAGAACACACATCCAATGGTTCAGGCAGAAATCAATAAATAGACTAGAGCAGGTAAGTCAGAAATCAAGGTCAAGGGCAAAAGCAGAATCACAACCAGAATCAACAACACTATAGCAAGGCTAGGTAAACAACAGAGAATGACAACTGAGCGTACCAGTTTGCAAAGACATATTGACAACAGTTTCTTATATTATGTGGTGTGATTGTGAGTGTGATTGGGAATAGGTCTGTGTAGGACCCATTGAGCACCCACCCCCGGCAGTCCTGACCCTCTGGGCACAATGTTCACACATATAGTCTCAAAGTAGGCATAGTCCAACAAGTAGCAGGTTCCTTGAAGAGCAGAGAAGCAGACATGAGGCTGGGGCAGGTTTGCTGGGGTTGTTAGGCAAGATCCAGGATTGGGAAGCTGTGTTGTCAGCTTCAGACAGGGGCTTGACTTGGTGGGCCATCTGGATGGCCTTTCTGTGGGGGGAATGGAGCTCAAGGTGGAGCCCAAGGGGGGAGCGACTTTCACCATGCAGGTATGCTCTTCGTGAGGTCAGAGGGTGGATGTCATGACATCAGCCTCAGGTGGGAGTAGAGCTTGGATGGCTGCGTTAGCTGCCTCAAGTCTATGCAGTGCTTGGTTAGCCATCTCATCAACCGCAGACAAGAACAACATGTGGAAGGCTGTGCCGTCGACCTCAGACAAGTACCTGGCTTGCCGTCGACCTCTAGCAGGAACATGTCTTGGGAAGTCACCTCTTTGACTTCAGGTAGGAATATGGCATGGGAAACTGTCTCATCGAACTCAGATGGGAACTTGACGTGGGATGTCACCTTGTTGACCTCTAGCAGAAACTTGACTTGGGAGGCTGTGCCGTTGACCTCTAGCAGGAACATGACTTGGGAGACCTTGCCATCTACCTCAGGTAGGAACATGGCATGGGAGGCCATGCCATCAACCTTTAGCATGAACATGGCATGGGAGGCCATGCCGTTGATGTCTAGCAGGAACACGACATGAGAGACCATCAACTGGTACTCATCAGGTGAGACCACCTCATTGGTCTCAAGCTGAGCCAAGGTCGCCACGTTGACCTCTGGAAGGAATTCTGCAGGTTGGACCACTTCTTTGGTCTCAGGCTGTGGCTCTGGAGATGAAGTCCAAGAGAGAGACCACTTCATGTGTATCAAGCTGCAGCTGTTCTCCTGCTCCTGCTCTCTTGTGGAGCCATTTTTAGGTATGCCTGTTGATTTGAAATATTCCTGGCAGCAGAAATATGATCCATGGATCCCGAGATTACTGCACGTTGGACACTGCAGGTTAATTTCTTTACTACAGCCCTTGGTCTTGCAAGTCTGTGTTACTTCCATTGCTGTCCTGTCAACCTGGGTATGGGGTTGAACTGCGGGCTGGGCCAATGAGCCAGGACAGTATGAATCCCAGCCACTGCACTTCTGTGGACTTGGGGTTCTCCAGGTTTGCAAAATAAAACTGGCAATGCAGGAGATGACATTTGGTATATACGTGAAAGCCATCAAAGGAATCCAGAACATCCAGGGGTACCACTGGGGAAAACGTACGCAATCAAATGCTGGTATAAAGATCCTGACATGGCGCTCTCCTTGCTCTCTTTCTGCTTCCATGTTGTAGGCAAAGTAATCGGTCACATAATGGAGGTTGAGGTGGAAGCAAATGCGGGTATGGTAGTTCACTGAGAACATACATCTAAAGTATCAGGCAGAAATCGATAAACAAAGACAGTGGTCAGACAATCAGTTAAACAGGCTAAACATCAAGGTCAAGGGCAAAAACAGAATTGTAATCAGAATAAGCAACACTATGGCAAGACTTGGTAAACAACAGAGACGATGACAAGTGAGCATATTACTTCACAAAGACATACTGACTGAACAGTTTCTTATATAGTGCGGTGTGATTGTGAGTGTGATTGGGAACAGGTGTGTTTGTGATTATCCTGCAGGAGAAGGTGAATGTGTCTGTGTGTTGTTTGGGAGTTGTAGTCGTTGTCTGCCATGTTTGCAGTTTGCAGTGCATTCTGGGAAATTTAGTCACTAGTTTGCTATGACATGACACCACCTTATGGTGCACCAGCTATGAGCAGATGAACCTAGGCACCATCTTAATTTGGGAGTGCATACATGCATAAAAACCAAACTGCAGCCCACATATGTCAGGTACTGTTCTTGATTAGAATATAAAATATGGTAAAATCATTTAAAATGCAGCATATGCATAAAATACAAATGCAAATTTCTGAAAACATTAGACAATTATCTGTCTGTTATTTTGATGTACTCCATACTGTATAGTGTTGAATATACTGCACCCCTAGGCAGAAACTAATGTCTAAATTAAATTCCTTGCTAATTATAGTTCCCATCACATATTTTTGTCCCTACAAACAGTAGACTAGAGGTAATACAATAGTCTAGATGATCTCTTTCATGTAACAGTTCTGTCGCAGACCGAGTTAATTGCCATTTGTTGTTAGAAGTTCATGAATAATTAGGTTGCTTTAAACCAAGTTAAGCAGAGTACATTTGATAATGCTGAGTACCTCAAGCAATATTAATGTTAGAGTTTTCAAATAATATTTAAATATTTCAACTCCCACTAATAGGCCTGCAAGATTAATTGTAAGTCAAAACATTAAGTATTTATCCACAGTATGTGAATATTACAACATCCTCAGACGGTGGTGAGTTAATTTATGGTATGTTCAATGACAGCAAGAGCAACTGATGCTGTGTTTGTAGTACCTTGTAAGTAGTAATTTGCAAGTTGTAATGACATAATTTCCCATTCTCACACATTCTCTGGACTATAGGGTGACCCCTTTTCTATTGTACCGCTTGAGAGCAGAGGTTAATTAAAGATATTTTGGAAACCTATCTAGAGGTATTGCACATAGATGAATTGAGGCATATAAAATTGCATTATAATCAACACTATTTGACTTTGCCACTGATGTTATCTGATTGTGAACAAAAGTGATACTGATGTGAATATTTCGAAATGCTGAAAGGTGAAAGAGAAAAAGTATCGAAGAATTGTCATTAACACGATTACTCTCTTTTGCTTGTTTACTATAGCTAACTACTCTATATGTCTCTTTTTTCTGTAACGTCACCGGACTTGATCAGAAGCAGGTGCAGATCAAAGTCTTTATTATACACGTACTTCAACAAAAAAGGAGAACGCGGTCTTCACCAGGAAAACAAGAAACTGGATGCGAGGCAGGAAACTGAACAGGAAAACCAGACCGCTTAGCAAACATTGTTACGGAACGAGACTGGAGGCGGATGCAGGTGCAGATCAAAGTCTTTATTATACGAGTAACTCAATAAACAAAAAAACGCGGTCTTTACAGGAAAAAGAGAAACTGGTGTCGTGGCATGAAACTAGAGCAGGACATGAAACAAGACCGCTTAGCATGCTAACGAATTCACTATCGTAATCAGACATAAATGGCAAACACATGATATGTTTGATAGAAGCTATACAAACTATAATACTCAGTGAAGTGATCAGTAACTGAGGGGTTTAAATAGTGAACATAATAAAACCAAAACATCAACACCTGGGGCAAATTAAAAGCGAGCGAACCAAAACAAAGTCACGTGACTGCTCAGAAGCTATGCCACAGTGCCATCTGCTGGCCGTGGCGTAACTCATGGAACGTATTCAACATTCAAACACTCATTCAACATAACTAACGTAAATACTGAGTGATGTGCACAGCCACACGAGGGGTTTAAATACCTAAAACAATCAAACTGAAACATACACACCTGCATTAACTTAAGACACACCCTCGACAAACAACCAATGCTTAAACAGGGAGTAAATCGAAACAAACAAACCGTGTGCATACAAGAGTCTCAACGCACGCGCTGCATCAGTCTGTGCACTTCGGTGCCGCAGCGCCCTCTACTGGAGGGAGCGTTACAGTTTCTTAACCTCACATAACTTTAAAGTTAGATAACTAACAAGGGGGTAACAACTGGGTAAAAACTCACTAGCTAAATTGACCATAGTTTACTCTGTCACTACTTACTGCTTCACACTGTAAATTAGGAATTTTTGATGAACCCTAATCCCTCAAATTCAGCTAGTAATACCCAGCTTGTTTCCTCATCCTAATGCCACAAAATTAGTTGGCTGCATACAGACGATGAGCAACAAAATGAATTTGCACTATCCAAGCCTTGCTAAGGATTTTATGCCTTTCACCTGTAATCAATTTAATTAAAACCCAGGTCTGACCCTGTTCATGCTTACCCTCTAAAGCTCAACAACTGAAACAGACCACAGAATGATACATGGCAAAATTCACAGTTGGTACAGGCACTGATGGAAAAGCACTTCGTTTCACAGCACTGAACCATTTGCACATTATGACACTAGACTAAAATTACAGCAGGGATGGAACAACCACAGTTCAGCTGGGGCACTTGCAACAGGGCCTGCAGGTGGGCCCAAGTGCTGACGCCACTGTGTGGCGAATTGCTTACTCCTGTGGAAATGTAATTAACAGCACTGTATGGGGTTATATTACTCAACTTTTTTTTTTAACCACTCTAGACATTTTCCTATTGTACCTAATGCATTACAAATATACATTTTCTAAGACTTTTTATTCATTAAATATTCCATTATTATTTATTTTCTTGTGGAATTTGAATGGAAATTCACAGAGGTGGTTGTAAAGTGCTACATTTACTTCACTGCATTTACTTGAGTATCCTTTTGCAAAAAAACTTTTAAGAGAAGATTTGCTTATAATCTTGCATTTTTTAATCATAAAAATGTACCTCATTTTGCTACATTCGGTTGCATTCCTCCTTTACTGTTAAATATAAATATATATTTTTAGTTGTAATAAGTAGTTTTAGTTAGATTAATTGTAACTAATTAATAACTAATAATTAAATGAGTTAATTAGTAAGTTAAATTTAATTCGTTTTAATAATCACGTATAATGAGGTTGCGAGTCTCGATATAATGCAGTGGTCCGAATGCGTCTGCAAAAACAACTAAATTTTTTAGCAGCTCAGTCTTGGAAGATAATGGCATAAGAGGGGGAAGAAGCGAGTGTGTTGATGAAGGTAGGATACACACACACACACACACACACAAACACACTCTGTCTATACACACTTTCTCTTCATTTCTGTTCCATAGTCTGTTCTTTTATTCTCGGTTGTCTTATTTAAATGCAGATGTTGACAACTTTGTGTTGTTTACATGTTGGAAAAATAAGGACAGTCAACTGTTGGGAAAATGTTTGTTTTATGGATGTGTGCATGAGATTTTGTGTTGAAAACGACAGGTGCTGCAACCTGTGTTACCTGGATATGCTGCTTCACCTTGAACCAGGTTTTATATCATATAAACAGACCAGACAGACTTTCAAGGAGAGGTGTAACTTACAGTTCTCCATGTAGTCTGAGATTCAGGACTGGGATATATTCAGGATATATTCAGAATCTGCAGGACTGGGATATTCTGCTTCATCTTGAATCCAGGTTCTCTCTCTCTCTCTCTCTCTCTCTCTCTCTCTCTCTCTCTCTCTCTCTCTCTCTCTCTCTC
>JAOUWY010000002.1:13499357-13514410 GCA_025728095.1 Prietella phreatophila | reverse complement strand
CTCGTGGATGCACGCTTGGAGAATAAAGGGTCCTCATGACAGCTGCACTGATAAGAGAACAAATACACATGCGCAGATAAAAAGAACACACACACAAACACACACACACACACACACACACACACACACACACACACACACACACACACACACACAGGGATGAGGTTTAGGGTGAGCTTATATATTTACACAAGTTACTTTTTTACAGAATATGGTTTCACTGTATATCATATAAAGTACTTTTTATTAACCCTCCATGGGCATTAGGTTGCTTGGGTACACTTGGAAACAGATAAGAGAGGTGGTGCCTGAGTTCACAGAGAAACTTGTTTATATCTTAGCGTAGCCACATCAACCATCTTTAGTGATCCAGAGTTGGTGGAGTTTGACCATATGTCTGACCATAAAAACACAATAAACATAAAAGTCCATAGGTACACTGTAAGCACAAAGTATAGAGTAAATAATGCTGAAACGTTCACTCATCCATGATAAAAGTTGCTTATCCTTGTTGGAAGAAGTCTCAAAAGTAAATAAAGAGGAATGGGGAAATAATCATCAACATTAAAACAAAAAAAGAGGCTTGAAATGTGTAATGAATCTGGAATATATGAAAGTTCCACTTTTTGAATTAAATTACAGAAAAAAATTACTTGGCTATGATATTCAGTTTTTTTTTTAGATGCACCTGTAATTGAATTTATAGTTTGAAGTTGTGAGCTAGCAGGGTCAATGTAGGTTGAAGAAGCAAATTATCCTGCAGTAGCTGGTTCCCATAAAATTCCTGCCATCAATGGAGAGGTAGCTCGCAAGTGCCTCATTCACTTCTGGAAAAAATTGGAGTCACACTGGAGATTTATTTATACTGGGGGGAAAGGGCTCGTCCTGACTGCTATGAGCTACTTCCTCCTCCCCGGGCCAGTCTAGATTACTAGGGCAGTTGAAATACGTAATCACTTCAAGCAGCTCTTTATATGCTTGAGAGCTGCTCTCTGTTTTTGGTGCTATGGTCTCCCCCATATGGCTCCTCAGAGTCAGAAAGGGTGTTTTGGCTTTCCAGAATGGAAGGAGGAGTCACGAAGCGAGCTCCAATATCAAGGGGAGAAGACAGAGCAAGAGATACAGCAGCGGCTCCTCTTCCAGATCCATACAAGATCCCCATGACTCGAGTTGAAACGCAACCAACTTCGCCGGAGAAGAGCACGAGGCATGATTTCACACGCTTCAGATGCAGGTTACATGCAAGTGCGCTTCCCACAGCATGAAGCTCACACAATGTTGAATTCCCTTTTAATGGGAGCAAAGTTACAGTGGGCTAAAGAGATGAAAGTGATATTAAGTGACGAATCATGAATCTGCACTGGCCAAGGAGATGATGCTGGGACATTTGTCTGGGGTCATCCTAATAAAACATGACAGCCTGAAAACAATCAAATTTCCCCACATTTTCGCTTTTAAGCAAAAATTGTTTTTTGTCATATCTGTGATTTGTTTATTTGCTACGAAGTAAAAAATAAGTAAACAAATAAATAAAATACCCAGGTGAACATCCTCTAAGTGTGTTGATTCCACAATTTTTCCAGGGGTTGTAGAACTTACACACTCTGTTTAAACAATCAAATATAAACAAGGAAGTGCCTCCAGCTCTCGGTTAAACGGATAAAATATTAATATGGAATTTATATTTACACTTTGTAAAACATTATTGCATCCTCTTGTTAAAGTCAGCCTGTATCTATTTCAAGCACTGAAACAGTGGGGGAAAAAAAACAGTAAATATTTGCAGAGGACCATTGAGGCCGTTCCTAGATGCATATATTGAAAAGCAAGCATGAATTCAAAGTAGCTGCAAGTAAGCAGTAAAGAAATCATTATAGTGTTTATGTAAGCATGACCTTTCCATTCCTTGTACTGTGAACGTAAGAAGAGACAGTTCTGGTAGTATCTTCATGAAACAATTCACCTTGGATATTGCTGCAAATATGGAGAAAACATATCTATTTATATGTGTACAAATAATGTGGGTTATAAATACAAGAAAACTGATAATTTGTGAATATTTGAATAACCTTTGAACAGCTGCTCAGTGTTTATCAATGTAATGTAGTTCCATCTGTTTAACTATTGATATGACAATAAATTCTCAAAGTAATTGTAATGAGACAGAACTCCTTCTATGGGTATTAACATAAGTCAGTTCTTTACTCACTGTGGTCAGTTCTTTGAAGCATCAGTGAAACGTTTGGGCTTCATGGCATCTTACAGAATTGAAGAACAGTGCGACTGAAATCAGGCCCAAATGCTGAGGTTCAAGGGCAGTCTTGGGTGTGATTTCCTTAAGACCTGCACTCCCATATATCATAACACATTGCTTGGGAACAAGTGGTTTTAATGGAATTTCAGCAGGCCGGCCGGCAGACTGCTCCACCATCTGTCTTCATCAAATGACTTTGTCAAAGAGCACTGAAGCCCAATGTACTTCATCAACTGAGCAATTGCAGTTAAGCAGAGGTATAGCACAAGTGCTTTAGCACAGTTTTGCCACAGTTAGCAAATTTATCCTAGTAGGAAAAAAATTAATGTGCTTGTTTTAAGTATTAAGCATGATTTAACAAATTAGTGACATGTTTTAGACAGCGTTTCTGGAATTGATATTGGCTGGAATGTTGTAAGTGTATTTCCTTTAATGCAGCGATGTTTTCCCATTCCTTTCTGAGGCTGTTGCAGCGACAGTGTTCACTTCCTCCCCGGTTCTTTGTCTTCTGATTAGAAATGATGCTATTTGGATGCTATTAACTGCTTGATTAATAACAGCCATACTCTGTAGCACCAGGCAGATTATAAATTAATGCACAACACTTTATAATGAAGAGTGAAATAACAGTATTTAGCTCTTATTGATTCGTAAACTTTCCAGTGTTTTGAATTAACATCTGGGTGAAGATTAATACAGTATCTGTTTGTAAGGTATCATGGCCCCCCTGCTGCATTTAAGTGATCATGAGAATTTTATATTCTGTCTGAGAAAACTGGCAAATGCTTTAAAAGAGAATGCTGGTTCTTGCTGAATCTGTGCTTCAATATAAAAGTAAAGGTCCGAATTGGCAGCATGATCAGCCTACTAATGCAAAACCCATTTCGAGTCCTTCTACCTCTTTCACTTATATAATTAATATAATTAGTGATACAGAGGAAATAGTTGACATTTCTGCACAGTGAAGTGACACACATGCCATCTGCTTTTATTTACTTATACACAAAAGTCTGGGGGCCCTGAGTTTTATTAGAATATAGCAAGGGTGATACACTGCACTTAAATGTAAGTAGAACAGAAATGACCCTCAAATAGCCACATTTAGAATATGTATCATGCATAACATCATAGCCTTTTACATTATCAGTCTCACGTTATTCTATACAGTGAATAATTATCTGCTCCTCTGGCTAATGTTGAAGGCTGAAGTAAATGGATAATGGCAATGGCATCAGACCTCAGCTTGTCCTTAGGAGATCAGAGAGCAGTATAGACAAACTTATGAAATTCATCCCTCCCACACTATCCTGCTTTCTCTTGGAACAAAGCTGAGATTAATTGGCCTGTGGTTGCAAGGACAGCAGATTCCACGGACCAGTGCACTGACTGCAGCTGAACTCTGATATAACGTTCATGCTCTCTCCCTTTCTCCACCCATCACAGGAAGGCCTGCATCAGATGCACAGGACAAAAAAGTTTTGCCTGAAGCACTGACAGCAATTTTAGCACAGCTATCAAACTACACATCCACAGCACGAGCGATCATCTCTTACTAAAATCAGAGAAATCTTCCTGTGCATTTCCCAAGCATTTGTATGCTGTGCAACATGCCATCAGATTGCACATTGATCAGATGGAGTCTAAAGATTTTGGCAGCGAAGACCTAAAATTCAAATGCAAATTATAGAGACTGATGAGCTTCCTCTTTGTGTGCTCATGAATGCAGCAAGTTAAGATGTCCTCAGAAGCCTGAGTGGAATAACTGAGACCATCTCTGCCACAGAGCAGCACAGCCAGGTGTCACACAGTCATGAGTGACCAACTGAAAAATGGAGACAACAGAATTATAATATGTAAAACAGAGGCTATCTAATTCCTTTGGGTGAATCCATGTCTGAAATTGATTAGCATGGTGAAATGGTTATACATTGCAAAGTTCATTACAGAATGCATATGCTCTGTACTGGAGAAATGTTTCCTTGAGCACACTGCTGTTTCATTTGAAGCCTCTGCTGGCACAGATGGCTTTCTGCTCGTGACAGAAGATTTATTTTGTAGAGACTTTTCTCAGCACATTCAATGCGAATCAGAGATGATTTTCTAGCCAAGGCATTACATTTTCTTATTTCACACTAGAGTGACGGCAAAAAAACCTACTCTTTGCCCTGAGGAGCTTGACATCTCATAAAAGATTAAGATTAAAGCTGGCCTATTTGTAGAAGGTTATTCGCAAGCTCTAATACTCCATATCAAATGTGGTGTTTATTGGGATGCAGCTTCTATTTTTCCCTCAGCTATTCTCCTTTTCAATCCTATAGACATGGATCCACTACAAAATATCATGTGCCAATCCTCGGTCATGGAAACTTTCTTTGGAAAATATCCGTTTGCCCTTTTGTTCTAATTTGTTGAATGTAGTATCAGTTTGCATTACATTTATGCAGCAATTGCCCACAGATTAACTACAGAAACGTGAGATTATATTTATCACAAATCATTACAGGTGTGTGCCCTGTTCCAACACACCTGCCTCAGTTCATTAGGAAATCAAGCTAAACTGTTAAACCATATATAATTGTGCAGTGATTAGGATAACACCAGCATATTTAAAACATTTTCTGCTAACCAAACGCCAGGTCCTGTATGATTTTATGCAGACAAAATGGACATTTACATTGTTGTGGGTAGGGAATTTGAATGGTCATTAGTGCTGGTACATTAATTAAGGTTCAGTGTTTAAATATATAGCCTACTAATCAGAAGGTCATGAGTTCATATTCCAGCATTGCCAAGCTTCAGTGAACAAGACCCTTAACCCTCTCTGCTCCAGGGCTGTTGTATCAAGGATGACCTGTCATTTCCTAACAAGCCAGAATATGCAGCGAAAAACAATCACTGTTCTGTGCCTGTAAGTCTAAACTTAGTGCACTTATATTTTACATTTACATTTATTCATTTAGCAGACGCTTTTATCCAAAGCGACTTACAAATGAGAAAAATACAAGCAAGTCGTAATATCACATAACTAACCCATGTGATCTCTTACAACCTACCATACGCAGCAAGTTGTTTTTTCTGCGCATTATGCTAATGTGCTAAGTATTTCACTTTTTAGCTACCCTACTCCTTCATTTTTAATGTTGCTAAATAGCTGAACAGGCACACTTTATTAATGTATTGTCTTACAAGTTTGATGGCCATCCCCTAACATTTTCGAAAAACGGACAAAAAACCTTTAAGTGCCCCATTATGCTTTTTCAGATATTACCTTTCATGTAGTGTGTTAGACAGCTGGTTGTGAATGTAAAAAGTCTGCAAAGTTTCAAAAAAAGTGTATGACAAATATAGTTATTGTATCCCAAAAGAAAGAACTGATTCTGAACAGCCTGAAACGAGTAATCAGTAATTCCAGACTTACTTTCTGCAAAAAAAAAAAACACTTCTGGTCTTTATTGGCTGCTCACGAAAAATGTGTACTTTGACTCACCACTGTTGTTGCCATAGTAGCCGATGTAGGAGCTGTAAAGGCACAGTGCTCTTCTGGAAAAGGGGCTGGAAGCCGCAGCTAATTTGCATTTAAAGAGACACACATGAAAACCTGTTTTTGCTTAAACCCAGAAGGGGCATTTACAGCATGGTGTAATAAATGATCTGTGGGTATTTTGAGCCGAAACTTCATAGACACATTCTGGGAACACCTGACAATTATATTACATCTTGTAAAAAAGGGGCATAATAGGTCCTCTTTAATGACATTCAGTTCAGTACCATCATTGCATGCTCTTCCATTCCATTCCAACCAGTCTGTTCAGCAGGGTTTCTTTTTTTTTTTTTCCTCTTCTTTTTTTTTTTTTTTTGCTTATGTCAAAAGTAAGTGGTGATATTGTGAAATGGACATGACTAGGTGCAACAACAACTCAACAGTGAAGTGCCAAACCACACAAACTGACAGAATGGGGCCATAGAGTCCCTAAGCATGCTGAGCTTAAAAATCATCTGGATTCAATTGAAATGATCACTACCAAGTGCTAAACTACCTCTGGAAGCAAAGTCAGCACAAGAACAGTTCGTTGTGAGCTAAACAACCTGAGTTTCCATAGCCGAGCACTGCAACCACCTAATATCACCATGTTTAATGCCAAGTGTTGGCTGGAGAGGTGTAAAGCTTACTGCCATTGGACTATGAGGCAGTGGAAACACGTTCTGAGGAGTGATGAGTCATTCTTCACTGAATGGCAGTCTGATGGATGAGTCCTGGGGAACACTAACTGGTTCAAATGCATAATACCATCTATAAAAAGTGTTTTGAGGAGGAATAGTTGTTTTGGGTTGCTTTCAGAGTTCAGGTAGGCTCTTTTTATGTTAAGACCAGTAGTGTACAATGGCATTCAGGATCACTGTGTATTATCTACTTTCTGGAAATAGTTTAGAGAGTCTGTACAGAGCAGAATGGAAATACTTGACTGGTTTACAGAGATCCCTGACCTCAACACTATCAAGCACCTTTTGGATAAGTTTAAACCATTTGCAGGCTAGAATGATGTAATCTTAGTCCCTGACCCCACTAATGCCCCGAGGACTGACTTTCCCACTAGATGTTAATGGAAAGCCTGTTGAAGAGCTGTTAGAGTGGAAGAGCTTGGTAAGGGGCAACCAATAAAATTGCCTCATGGTGTCTGGAAACATTTGTGCATATAATTTATATAAAAATCGAACCTTTCTTGGATTTTGAACGTGGCAGACATAGTCTCAAGAACCAGCATGGTTTTATTAACACTAAGGACTTTAAATAATTTTGTGTAAATCATACACAAAACACTTTTATCATATTTCACATGTGAGTGATATATCACAGTAAAGAGGAAGGGACATTATAACTTGCAGCTCTTTAACACTTAATCTTAAGCTGGTTAAAATGGCCAGTTTGGGCCATTACAGGCAATTACCATAGTTGTATCAGTTTCCAGTTTTTTTGGGGTTTTTTTGTTATTTTTAATGTAAGATGTAATTCATGTAATAGCTGATTTTGATTATTTTAGACTACAAATAACTCTCATGCAGTAGTTATTGGCTATTGTGCTGGAAGTCCAAAGAAGCATTACACATTTTTGCAGATTTTCTTGGTTCATCTTGGTTCAGCTTATGAATGCTTACCTGACTACCTAATTGAATCAATAAAAATAGATACACTATATACAGTGGGGTCCAAATGTCTGAGGCCACTAGTGAAAATGCTATTTCTATTTTGCATTCTTTTCTAATTTAATACAACAATTTTCGTGACAAACAACAACAACAACTACAATAATAATAATAATAATAATAATAATAATAATAATAATTGTCATTATATATTGTTTTTAAAAATAACAGACTTTTGGACCCCACTGTATGTTTTAAAAAATAAATAATTCTATAAATTTTTCAGCTTTGAAATGAGCCAACATCAACACCACCAATGCAATGATATACAGTACAGTACTTAAATACCAACCTGGACCCATTTCATTTGAAGTAGGGACATACATTATGTTGTGCTGCAGGAGTCCACTTTTCTCACAAACCATCTTGTTTCATTTCTGTTCCTCCTCTACATGTCAGATTTGTTTTGTGTGACTTGATACTGGCAAATCGAATAACAAAAAACCTATAGCCCTCAGCCAGGCTTCAGCTTGGCCTTCATTATTACATGAGTAGGTTACATATGAATCCATGCTTATGTAGAACTGGCCATCAGCTCAGAAATGAGCTTATGGCAACTAGAGTCCTGTGGTTTGTTGGATTTGTCATAGAAAAGCATTTAGTACAATCTTGTTGCTTCAGGAATATGGTAGACTGTACAGCTGGGTTATGTTGTTTTTACAACATCAGTTTCTATCCAGCTGTTTTATTCTGATTGGATTGGCAGTATGTTGAACGCAAAATGGCCACATTCACCACAGGAGATCTTCATGCCAGAGCTCCAATTACAGCCCTCTCACTGAGATTACAGTGATAAGAGCTCTGCAATGTTCCACACTATCAGGCAAGAGCAGCTGTTAATTATTAATTTGAGTTAATTAAAACACAATTACAAATCTGATTCTTGCAGACAAATAATGCATCAACTCTTGAGCAGAATGAAAAGAAATGTTAATAATGTGTTTAGAGTTCAAACAAATGAAGGTTTGGTTAATGAAATTTCATTTGGCCTGTTTGCCCGAACGATTGCTGTGGCTGGCATCAGACTTGTTTGAAGATTGAGGGGTAAATTTTAGAGATTACATGAATCATTAAAGAGATTAGGTTCTTAGTTAATACTGTACAACACTAAAGTAGGAAGCAAGAAGCTGATAATAGAATGTTTAGCAGAGATTAGAGCACAGAAGAAAGTTCTCTGTAATCAGATTAATAATATCAATGTAATGAACACGTACTTGCTAACTGTGGCTTCACACCGAACTCTTCCCTGAAACTAATGCTGAGTACATCGCTATAACATCGCATTGAGTGCATAATTCTACTAACCATTTCATTGACAGTTCATTTGCAACATTAAAAATGAAGAGTTAACATTTTAACAGATCTCATCCAATAAATAATAGTATCTAATTCTATTCTATTGTATTCCAGTCTATAATCTGTTTTTGTGTTTTACATTCTCTTCTGTTCTCTCCTCTTCTCTTCTATTTTGTTTTCTTCTATTTTTTTCTCTTCTGTTCTATTCTGTTTTTTTGTGATTTATTGAATTCAATTCTATTCTATTCTATACGTAGGTTGTTAGACAGGATTGTTAATGCTGCAAAATACAGATGTCATGGCTTAGGCAAGTATGCTGAAACGCGAGGCTGTTTTCATATCAGGCTAGTCTGAAATAAATAAATTAAATAAATAAATAAATAAAAAGGTTTAAGTGTCACACCCACTGGGATCTGCTGATTGTATTACACAGACAGGCGTAAATGGCTTAGATGATATGAATGAAGACATAATACAGTTGAACTTTTATTAGATCATTTTCAGTGTAATCTGTGAGTTTTTTCTGCATACCCCTAGGAAAAATTTGAATGTGACATAAATGGTAATTGGGGACATTATTGAGCTTTTGTTCAATTGTCATTATGGATTAACTGGGAGATCTAGCATGCATTGATTAAGCCATTTGTGCTCATATTGGAAT
This sequence comes from Prietella phreatophila, assembly GCA_025728095.1. NCBI lineage: Eukaryota > Metazoa > Chordata > Actinopteri > Siluriformes > Ictaluridae > Prietella > Prietella phreatophila. Next base: position 13,504,997 of record JAOUWY010000002.1, on the reverse strand, counting down.
GATGAAATTTCCTTTATTACAGCAGTTCCTAGAGCGCTGCTGAACATAAATAATGTAATAACAAAATTGTAATTATTCAAACTGAGTGGTGACAACCTAAATGAATACTTTCTATTGCTTCTTGTTTTTCTGTACTTTATAATGATCTAAATGTTTCTTTCTTTCTTTCCTTTTTTTATTTTTATTTTAATTTATATTTTTTGGTTGTAAATGTCACATGTTTAAAAGTATCCAAAGAATAAAAAAAAATAGGCATTGTGGATATAAGTGAACTTTGTTTATTAATTTGTTTGTTTGTTTGTTTCTTTAATTGGTTTGTCAACTCCATGCTCAGTTGCTTTACTGTAATTTTTCTGAATCGGTTTGACATTTAATTGTTAAAACTTGATGCCTTTATTGTACATGAAAGAAAATATTAATGGTGTGTGCCCACTGATGTAATTTAATTCTGGTTAACAGTATAAATGTAAACTGTATACTGGTGAAAATGTCTTTGTTCAGGAACACCTGCCAGCATTTACTGTATAAGATACTATATGGTGCAGGGACAGAGGATCCTGGTCCTGGTTTGCCTTGGGAATAGATGGCACACTAAGGGCTGTTGACACACACACACACAAAATAAGAAAAACATATGAAAAGCTACTTTGGAAGATGAAGATTGTTCCTTGGGCAACTGTTCACAGCCACTGTGGTCTAATAAAATGTTTTATAACCTGAAATAGTATTTTAAATTTTGTGTATCCTCTGAGTATTTATTGCTTCATACTGCAGGTGGCCTGAGTGACATAATTTCTCCAAACACATGTAGAAGTGGAATGTACTTAGGGAATAACAGTGGGTAATATGTAAAAGCTCAGTGTATGTAAGGGTTACAGGGAATCTTAAAAGGCTACGTTATTAGAGAATGGTGAATTACTAAATGTAATGGGATACTGATGTGCAGGAAGTGGGGGATGGCATGGCATGAAATTGGATCGTAGGTACAATAAGAAGATAGCTGGAGAGCATTAAAGGGTAAAAGAGAATAGTGATCACTGATGTTGTGCACTGCATTGTGAATAGCAGGAGTTAATGTAAACAGATAGCATAGAAGGGAACAGGCAGATAAGATTACGACTATGTAATGTAACAAACATATGATGGGACTGTGGGAGTTATTGATAAGTGTATAATAAGAATTGACTGCATTTTAAACAGTGTGTTAAATTCTTTAGTCTAACTCGAGGCTGTGTGTTGTGTGAGTACAGAAGCCTGATGAAAACACGTGACATTTTCTGAGATAAAGAGCAGAACTCTACTGTGTGACATTTTAAGGTAGCTGAATATGGTTCTGTATGGGGGAGGTAGAGGTTTAGGATCATTGTCCAATCTACCCCATTTTACCTCTTATACAGAAAAACACACACTTTCTGTTTTTGTTTGTGTGCAGTGCTACGTAAAGTGCAGAAACATATTTCAGAGCAGAAACAGTGAATAGGTTGTTCTGACATGAAACAAAGCAAGAGGCATCATGGATTCTCAAGTTTGCTGCACGGAGAATGTAGGCCAAAAAAAGAATACTAAACACTTCTAATTAATGATAACTGAGGTTTCTCAAAAGTCTCCACACACTCAATTATATAACTCCGTGGTATATGAAACCTAGTGAAGCTTGCACAGGGTATAATTGTTACAATGTTGCAAGTCACAGTTAATTAAAGGTCACCTAAGCTGTTCTGAATATTATTGAATGGTGATGAATGGATCTGAAAAGATTTGAAGCTGTGGGACAGGTTGTGAACCAAAGCAGCAAGTTCACTCTTCCTGTATGTCACTAAAGCTATGTTGCTGCAGGGTTTACAGTGGGCTGAATGACACAGGATTTAGAGTGGTCTGAATTGGGAGCCTTTGTGTGAAATTAAATTAATGTAAAAGCCTATCTGAATTGCTTTATATTAACCACTGTGCTTCTTGCTTTTGCTGGTTCATTACTGTCTGATGTTTACCCAGAGGTAATGAACAGAGCAAACATGTAGAATAGCACACAAATACAGATGCATTCACAATTCTAAACAACTATAACAACATAACACCAAGAAAAAGTCAAACTGATCACATCCACAGCAAGGACCAGGCCTTTGTTTGTTTGGACCTGCATTTTAAAGTTTCTAGGTAAATGGAATCATAATTACATACACAGTATTAGTAATTTTGCCTCTGTACACCACCACAATGGATTTGAAATGAAGCAATCAAGACGTGATTGAATTGTATACTTTCAGCTTTAATTCAAGGGGTTTAAAAAAACATTGCATTAACCGTTTAGGAATTACATGCATTTTTTACAGAGTCCCTCTGTTTTCACAGGCTCAAAAGTATTTGGACAAGTGCCTGAAAAGCAGTTTCATGGCCAGGCGTGGCCTGTTTCCTCATTATTTCATGATAAATTAATGAGATAAAAGGTCTGGAGTTGATTCTAAGTGTTGAAGTTTGATTTGGTAGCTGTTCTTGGGAACTTTTAATATGTGTACAAAGAAGTGTCAACGGAAGTGAAGGAGGCCATCATTAGGCTGCAAAAAACAGACCTATCAGAGAGATAGCTTTAGGAGTTGCCAAATCAACAATTTGTTACATTCTTAAAGTGTCATGAAACACTTAACTACATTCTCTGAGAGGCACGTTCATGTCACACATCATAAAAGACAATCTTAGCATCTGTTAATTTTATTTGTAGAAGAAAACTGGCTAATTTGTAGCTTCTTTCTACTATTTTCATCTTCCGAGTTTAAAATCTCATTATGTCACACGTCACAGGCAGTGACTTTTTATCACTATCCATCTTCATTGTGAGTGTTCTGAAGGCTCGCCCCCCTCTTCCTCCCCTGTCTTTCCCTGCCACACCCACTCCCCCTCCCTTCTTCGCACAGCCATCCACACCGATTTAAACTGCATTTTTCTGAAACATTGAGAGATGGACGAGCTGAAAAAGAGGTTTCATGACCTTTTAAAAAGAAGAAATGCACTGGTGAGCTCAGCCACACCAAAAGGCCTGGAAGACCACAGAAGACTACAAAAGTGGATGATTGCAGAATTCTTTCCTTGGTGAGGAAAACCTCTTCACAACAACTAGCCAAGTCAAGAACACTCTGGAGGAGGCAGGTGTATCATTGTCAAAGTCTACAATCAAGAGATGCTTCAGGAATATAAATACAGAGGGTTTACACCAAGATTCACACCACTCAAGAATAGAAAGGCCAGATAAGAAAGCCTAAAAAACCCTGCCCAATTCTGGAACAAGATTCTTTGGACAGATGGACCCAAGATTAACTTGTACCAGAATGATGGGAAGAGAAAAGTATGAAGAAGGAAAAGAAGGGCTCATGATTTAAAGCATAGTACATGCTGTCAATGGAACTGGGTCACTGGTGCTGAGTGATGATATGACTGCTGATAGAAGTTGCAGGATGAATTCTAAAGTGTCTAGAGCTATTCTTTCTGCTCAGATTCAGTCGAATGTTGCCAAACATATACCACGGTGATTCATAGTACAGATGGACAATGACACAAAACATACAGTGAAAGCAGCCCAAGAGTGTCTTAAGGCAAATAAATGAAATGTTCTTAAATGGCTGTCAGTCACCTGACCTCAATCCAAATGAGCTTGCTTTTCACTTACTGAAGGTAAAACAGAAGGTAGAAATACCACAAACAAGCATCAACTGAAAGCAGCTGCAGTAAAAACCTGGCAAGGCATCACAATGGAGAAAAAGCATTTGGTGATGTCCATGGGTTCCAGACTTCAGGCAATCATTGACTGCAGCGGTTTCCATCCAAGTATTAGAAATAATCCCTATATTTATAATTATTTCAGTAAAATTACTTTTGAGCCTGTGAAAATGGAGAGACTCTGTACAAAAAAAATGTGTGTAATTCCTAAATGGCTAATGCAATATTTTTGTTAAACACCTTGAATTAAAGCTGAAAGTCTATACATCAGTAACACTTTGACTGCTTCATATCAAATCCATTGTGGTGGTATATTATGGCAAAATTACAACCCCAATTCCAAAAAAGTTGGATCAGTAGGGAAAGTACTACAGTAATAAAAACAAATAGTTCTTTAAAGAGTGATGTGTACTTTGACTTGTATTTAAACAAAAAAAAATATAGACAAGTTATTTTATGATTTACCCAATCAACTGCATAGTTTTTTGAACATAAATGTTTCTTTTGAAATTGATGCATATGACAAGTTGAATATTTTGGTAAACATTTGTCAGTCAACATCATTCGCCACCGCATCCACAGATACAAATTAAGTTAACTGCGCAAAGCAGAAGCCATACATCAACACTGCCCAGAAGCACCACTGACTTGTCTGGGCTCTGTCTCATCTGAGATGGACGATAGCACAGAAGAATCATGTTTTGTGGTCCGATGAGTCAACATTTCAAAGAGTTTTTGGACAAAACAGCCGTCATGTTCTCTGAGCCAAAAAGGAAAAGGAGCATCCAAGCTGTTTTCAGCGTCAGGTCCAAAAGCCAGAGTCTGTCAAGGTATGGGGGTGTGTCAGTGCCCATGGCCTGGTTAACTTAAACATCTGTGAGGGCACCATTAATGCAGAAAGATATGTACACATTTTGGAGCAAACATGCTGCCATCCAGAGCAGGACAATACCAAAGCACATTCTGCCTGGATTACAAGTGCATGGTTGCATAAGCAGAGAGTGGGGGTGCGAGCATAGCCTGCCTATAATCCTGGCCTGTCTCCGATTGAGAACGTGTGGCACATTATGAAGTGCAAAATAAGGCAACGAAGGCCCCATACAGTTGCGCAGATGAAGAAATGCATAATAGATTAATGGGGGAAAATTCCACTTGCTAAACGTAACCAACTGGCATCTTCAGTCCTAAACACTTAAGAGTTATTAAAAGAAAAGGTGATACACTGTGGTAAACAGTTGACTGTCCCAACATTTCTGGAGTGTGTTGCAGTCATCAGATTTGAAATGAGTGTATATTTTCAAAAATTTATTTAATTCACAAATTAAAACATAAAAAAATGTGATAATGATGTGTTTTCAATATAGTACATGGTGAATTGAAGTTTCACGTCTCTTTATTTTTCATACTGTCGCAACTTTTTTGTAAATGGATTGTAAGAAAATTGTGTCACTTTCCAATTACCAATGGACCCGAATATAAAACAATACTAGACTAAACTTTAAATATATAGCAAATATTACAGGCAAGCTTGAAGTTTATTTATACTCTCAATTTCACAAATGTTCATTATTTAAATGTGGATAATTGTGATTGATGCAGGAATCATAACAGAGCAATGCATTTGAAGGAATAAAAAAAGGAAAAGAAAGAAAACAAAGTAAGGATTATGCAGAAAGCCAAGATTTTTGTGTTATGCCCCTGATACTCATGTAAAAATTATAATGTTTAATTGACAAACACAAAATGTCTAGAAAACTTGATATGCTTTCATACATATATGTATGAGATTTCATTCCCAAACCATATACGGGCGGCTGTGGCGCAGTTGGTAGAGCGGGTTGTCCACTAATCGTATTTGGCGGTTTGATTCCCGTGCCGGGTGACTCCACATGCCGAAGTGTCCTTGGGCAAGACACTGAACCCCAAGTTGCT
>JAOUWY010000002.1:13447710-13459201 GCA_025728095.1 Prietella phreatophila | reverse complement strand
GTTTTACATTGTAGGGGGGCGGGGGGGGTCTCCTGAAACCACCACTAGTGTGTGACATCCACCTGGATGATGCACTATTCAGTGCATTATGGTAGAGAGGAGAGGATAGTGATATCGCCAAATTATGTATGGAGATTATTGGGGGACATGATAGATAGGGGTAAATGGAGGGGATTTTTAATGACCAGAGAGAGTCAGCACCTCAGTATAACCCCTCATCCGAAAGCGGGTGCTGTTTTTACAGTGTAGCATCCCCATCACTATACTGGGGAATTAGGACCCACACAGACCACAGGGTGAACACCAATGCCAGCCTCACTAATACCACTTCCAGTGGCAACCTTAGTTTTCCCCAGGAGGTCTCCCATCCAGGTACTCTCCAGGCTCAACCCTGCTTACCTGCTTAAACCAGGCAAGAGCTGAAGGGTAATATGGCCCTGGCACAGATAGATGATTTTTTCCTACAGTGGAATAATGTATTTCAAATAATATTTTTCATCAGAATCCCTTGCCAGACTCATAGGCATCCACAACCTTTTTTCTAAGAACTCTTTAGATCTTGGCATGATGACACCACACACCTCAATAGCAAAGGGAACACCAAACACTAGATATGAGAGGTCTAAATAACAGCTGCACCCCCTAAGCAGGTTCTGAACACCAGATTCAAATTATATGGATTTGAAGTTCTGATAAATGTAGGGGTGTACTTGCTTTTTCCATGTGACTGATCTTTTTTTGTTGATTTAATTTATGAAAATTACTACAAAATATCAATTTTATGTGTCATTTCTGTATCAACTTTAATTATAGGCACTGTTTCAAAGATGATCAAATGTTTGTTTGCCCTTATATGTCCATACATTTTTTCCCATGACTGTATTTATTTGTTCATGTTATACAAACAATTTTATTAATATTCATGAAGGGGTCACTATTTCTAGAGTGGCTACCTAAAAAAGACAAAAGCAAATTATTATATATGTATCCCATTGCTTGTATTTAAAAATCTGTATAATTGCCAGTGGATACGTAAATAATTCTCCCTTATCACTCATGCATCCTATGTTTACAACAGTATCTGCAATGACTGAATAACAAATTAGTGAAATATCACACCAGACCCCTCAGAAATTCATTGCATTCCTCTTGTAATAGTTAGAATTATAATTCAATAAGCACTGTATGCAATAAGTTCTGAGGATTAGATTTAATGTAAATGCCACTGAGGAAAATAGAGCCACATGATTCTCACTGTGAAGAAACTCATTCTGTATGCTCTCGCTTGAGAACTGATAACTGTTGCTTTTATTTTAAATATATACCTCGGGCCTGAGGCTTGGAGGCTTGATATGTTGACACACCTGTGTATTAGGCAAGATAATAATACTGTTTGATTGCCTTGCTTTTTTCTGTGTTTATTTTTTTATTGTAATTTAATAATGCACATTTCTCATGCATCTAGTGATTATGCCAAAGTTTGAAGCTGATTCACATCGACCCTCCACCTGATAAACATGACTAAAAGATGATGCAGTAAATTATAAAGACACCTGACTAAAAGCAACTGAATGGTTTGCTGAATGGCTTGTGAAACTAATTCAGCTGATTCAGTAGTTCTACAGCAAAGGGTCAGTCTGTCATGGGTTTTCTGCAGAATACATAGAATAGTAGTCAGTGAGTCAGACCAACAGAGTGTGATGCACCAAACACCTCTACAACGAACTGAATTGGTTAAATAAGAGTTTGCGTCAGTCAAAGAGACACCAGAGGAGATCTGTTCCCGATGACCTGGCCATTTTTGTTAGTCACATTTATTTTCATAATAGAACCTCATAGTCCTGAGCACGTGATTGTGAAGCCTAGTGTTAATGTGTCATCAGTATGTAGTCTTTAAAGGATAACTTATTAGTTTCACATTTGGTCAGACATTTTATCTCAGCTAGAGAGATAAGGGAAAAAAATAGTCAAATTTAGGACACAAAAATCTTTGTGTTTTGTTATTTCTTTCCTACTCAAAGGCATATTAAGAAAATAAGTATTCATTAATGGCAGATGAAGTGAACTGAAATGAAGTAAAATGATGGTTTGGTATGTAATCTATAGTTAATAAATAACTCACCTGCTGTAGTACATTGGCAAGACTAGCCATAATTACCATATCAATATGCATATTTGCCTTGTTCTCTGTTCATTTCAGAACTGGTATACAACTGACAGGGGCAATTTATCTTTAACATGTAATGACCAGGCCAAAGTAGGAAAACACAATGACCAGAACATTTAAGAAAAGCACTAGAACATCACACAGAAATGGCCAACATCCTCCACATTAAAGTTATTGCCATCAAACATAATTGTTTCAAATTCAAAAGCAAACACAAGATTAGATTCATACGTGCTGTAAATGGCAACAAAAAAGACCAGGTTAAAATGTGCTGTACAGGATATGCCTGACTTGAGGAAAGTGTTCAGTAAATCAAAAGCAAGTTACCACAACAGTGTCCTAGGGATTGTTCAATTGAACTGCACTACACCCCCTAGTGGATGTGTGTATCTGCTTTTACTTCCAAAAAGCAAAGCCATGGAAGAGCACATTGCTGAAGCCTTGGCTTGAATATACATACCGTACGCCCATCTAAATCACCTGCTGCTATGGACTTCTTCTTTTGGTAAAAGATAAATGGTGGACTCAGGCCTGTTGGGGATTCAAGTGTAGGGAATTGAATAAGGTCCTGGTGAAACACCATTACTATCTGCTACTGAACAGATAACAAGAGATAAAGTCTATACTAAATTTGTACTTCAAAGTGCATGAAATTTGTTCCGTATTAGAGAAGACATTGAATGGAGGACTGCCTTCATAAACAACACCTGACATTACGATTACCTGGTCATGCCAAATGGGCTAGTCAATGCACCTTCAGCACTCCAGGCCTTCATAAATGAGGTACTCGGGGAATTCCAATATATATGTTATATTGAAAAACATAAAAAATAAAAATAAAAAAACTCTTCAAGAAAAATCTGTCTGTCGATTTGGGGGAAAAAGTTAATTTGACCAGAAATGTAAAGGTTATTAGGCTATATCACCAATGATAGAGAATTGTTACTATACAAGAACAAAGTGAAGGCAATAATCTTCTGACCCCAAACCAAGACTGTCAAAGAAATGCAATGATTCCTGGGGTTTGCCGATTTTTTTTTTTATCAAAGGTTCACTGGGGCTTTAGCACTGTAGCTCCCCCACTGAATGGATGTTTTGACTTTCACTTATCAGGCTGAAAAATAAATGCTGCTAACTGTACCAATTTACCTCATGTCCCACTATACCAACAACATGATGAAATGTGTAGAGTGTATATTACCTGAAACACTAATGATACCCATTGAGAACGTGACATCCTTAAATGAAAATCAGAGCATCGTTGGATCCTCGCAGACATCTGCTGCATTAAACTGTTTCAAGCCAATTCCTCAGTCGCGTATTTTTTGTTTAATATCCAAAACCTGTTCACCACAGAAGAGCAGCAAAGTGGTTCATACAGACTTTGCAATTAGTTTTGTATTATTACATTCATTTCCCAATACTTACTGTTAAACTGTGCATAAATATAGATTAATATAGATTAATATAGATTAATCACACACCATTCTCTGCTCAATGCCTCAATGGCTTTTAATACTTTTATTACAGCCATTGGATAATTATGTAGCCAAATGTGATTATTTACAAAGATAATTTTTGTTGCTTTGTTTAAAGCTGAAGCCCTGAAGTTGTGTGAAGTCTATAATGGAAAAGGCATCATCAATAATTATTTTTTAAATGAAATTTCCCTCCTATTTTATTTTTGAATGTATTTTCTCTGATATTTTTACCCAAACAATGAAGCCTCTAAAGTAATGTATTATTTGATAATGATGTGGGATGAGACCTCTGACCATATGTATGAGGCAGCATATATTCATGAGCTCATAACAAATATGCTGCAAGGTCAGACATACTGTAGTAACTTGGTGTTCATTCCTTACACGTGCTCCACGTCCCTTCAGGGTCCACATCTCTCGCATCAAGCACGACCCACAACCTCATCAAATCATACACAGCTTATCACAACACAGGCTTACCAAATACCCCATAAGGGATGAGAGAATCTGAGGCAGAGAGAAACAAACTTCCAAATGCATTAACCTCCATAACACTGTAAGGGACATTTTAGGATCAACATGATTACTGTTGATATGCGTATATTTATTTCGTTCAAGGACATCTGTCACTAACAGTCACAGTGGTAATGGAGAAAATGAAAATAGGGTCACTTTTTTATGCACACCATCAAAACTAATACATATACACACAGAGCCCTTTTCTGCTCATCAGCATTAATTAATGTGCGCGTGTGGAGGTGTGTGTCAGGGAAACTGTGTCTGGTAGGTAACAGTGCTGTTCATGCCCATGCTGAGCGTGACCAGATGCACATGAAGGTTGGGTCACCTGGTCCTGTGGGAGCATCAGTCAGCCTTTCAGCTCAATTTTCATGCTGCTTTTATGCTAGAGTTGTTTTAAGCACACAATGCTAACACTATACTGAAATATATAGCATAACCACAATTTGTCTATAGAAAACCTACTGACTGTAACATTACAGTTGAAGATTCCTGTCTTATTTCAGTCTATTTGCCTGATCTGATAAAAAAAAAAAAAAAAAAAAAAACTTAGAGCTGCAATGCTCTATGTGCCATCAGGCAATGTTCTTCCTACTGTATGTCCAAGTTTAGATAAAAGTTATGTGATGCCTGTTTAAGTGCTCTGATCACATCCCAAGACCTACTCAGACATCCATCTGATTTTTATGCAAAAGTGACCTTGCTCATTATAGAGAACATGCAACATCCAAAACATACCGGTCACATGACTAAGAACACTATTCAGGGATGTAATTGTACTACTGCATTGAGGGCTTTTATGGCTTTTTCATATAATTTATATTTCACTGCAGCCTTTATGTCTATGTACCTAGTCTTATGGTACTCATCCGAAATCAGGTGCTGCAAAAAACCTTCTAACCTTGAACCATCTATAGCCACAGCACGAACATCCACGGATTGTGACAACTGAGGACATTATGCTGTTTCTTTCAGTCCAAGGCTGAGATGAATTCCATTCACATGGAGCTGTGTGAGAACAGGCCAAAGTCAGTGTAGTTATTTCAGAGTGGGAGGAAAAGCAGGGAGGACAGATGGGATGAAGCGATGAAGACGAATGAAAAATAAATGACTGCGAGCAAATGACAGTTTAAACAGTGACATGGGGTAGATGCATGTGGAAGTGCTTACTCCATCTGGCTAAAGGGTGCTAAAAGAATACTGATTGTTTAGCCCTGTCATTGCAACATACTCTGAGTGGAGGATGAAATACAGGAATCTGGGTTCAACCGTGATAACCTGTGTGCTTCTGTTTGTGAAAAGCAAATAGCAATGATGTAGGCAAATCCCCAATGTTGACAAGTGGCCGCAGATAGAGGCTAAAATCAACAGACCAATTTTGACTATGTGCACAGTGGTCGTCATAGCAGCTGGATGTTGCAACCATAGATCATGAAGGTCATGGGTTCATGCACCATCTATATCACTTGGAAATGTGTTCTAGGCTCATAATGTACAACACAGACCTGATGTTGGATGAGTGGTGCCTAGGAATAACAATAAAGCAAGATATTTTATTAAAACAAACACCTGATGATCAGTAAATTCTATTACATTTTCAAGATATATAGCAGAATGAAGCAGAAGCCCATGATCTTACAGCATCACTCTGAGAGGTTTCTCATTCATTTCAGTTCCTATGCTGTGAAGCTTGATGACACTTTGTATGTGGAGGGGAAAAAAACGAGAAAGAAAAAGCAATAACAAAGGCTGCTCACTGGAGCTTGTTATGAAAGCTCCAAACACACTAGCAGATTATGGGTTTGGGCCTGGCTGCCAATGTTCATTAAGTGTTGGGAGAAGGATAAGCCCTTGTGATTTCTCTAATGGTGACTCATCATGCCCTGTTCTGCCTGTCCCCTACATGGCTCTTCAGCCAAACAAGTGACCTCCCTTTTGAGGTTGTTTTTTATGTTCTTAGTTGAAGCAACTCTGCTCTAAATGGGCGACAAAGAATAAAATAAGAATAAAGCTGCCATAAACAATTGGAACTTCTGTACACCTGGTCATAGATTCTACATGTCTCTGAAACCGCACTGGAGGGATGAACACCATTCTTTCAAAAGAATGGGTTGAGATCGGGTGACTGAAGGCAATAGCATATGATTTACGTCATTTTCATCAAACCACTCAGTGAGCCCTCAGTCCCTGTGGATAACACTGTCATCCCAGAAGAGACCACTCCCATGAAGAGAGAAATGTTTCATCAAATTATTACAGTATAACAGAGCCATATTTTTTCTTTCTATTTGCCACCCATTTATATGCTGACAGAAGTTTAGAGCAAGCGGAACCGTTTAAGCACCAAGTTGGAAACCAGATGGAAGATGGTCATGCAAATAATTCATCATACAGGTAGAGCAAATTTATTATGTTTAATATAGGTGATGTTCAGAGACTATATAGTGCACCCTAACGGAGGGATGTTTAAATAAGGGTATGTGTATTATCATGTGTAGTCTTGTGCTTGCTGCTTCACTTGTGGTAGCAAAGAAGAAGAAGAAAAAACTATGGTTAAAAGGTAAGTACTCTATGCATGAAAATATATTGTCCAAATGCTAAATTAAGAAAAGTTGGTAAAAAGAAGAAGAAGAAGAAGAAGAAGAAGAAGAAGAAGAAGGAGAAAAGGAATGAACTAGAAATGAAAGATAACCTGAATGAAGCCATACTTAGGTCTACTGAAGATGAGTGAAAGCAGAGTGCCTGAAGCTATCAGTCATGATACCACTGTGTATCTTTTGAGTCCTCCAGTGGATTTTGAATTTATTACCACCTCGGCTGAAGTGCACTTTTACACTTCAGCTGCTTATTAATAGGCTGTTTGCCTAATGATCAAGAACAATGTGCGATTGTAACACCCAGATTTACTGTTGAGCCATGGCATTTTGGCTTTGAAGTCTAAAACATACTATGCAAAAACAACAGCAGATCAGTCTGTGTCTGATGCTGTGACCTCTGAGTGCACGTGGGGAAGCAGTCTGTTAGGCAGTGATGGGGTTAATCCACTCACTGCCTTTCCCTTGGACTTTCTGCTTTGAATAGCTCTTATTCAGGCTTGAATTCACCCCCTTCCTTTTCCATTTAGTCTATCAGAGCAAGAGAAATCTGAAAGTGACTCCTTTTACTGTGTCCTGAGACTATTGCTGCTTCTCTTCTCCTATCTCACTCTCTTTCACTTCATCCACCTGCCTGTCTCTCTTCCTTTATCTCTTTGCCTCTGTCACTATCACTGACTGTTTTTCTGTCTCTCTGTCTCCATTTCTGTCTCTTTCTCTTTCTGTATCTCTTTTCATAGTGAGAGGAGTATTAAGTTTGCTGGTCAGGCTGTGGCATGCACTTCTTTATATGGAAAAAACATAATTTCCCCAAACACAGTAAAGAGTCAAGACTTCAGAGCCAGCCCCCTTATCCTCACTCCCAGTTCTCACAGGCTAGTGCTACTGGAAACACTGCTGGCCCGCCGGTCACTGACATTCCACGCATTCTTTTGTCATGTGCTCATGAACAAGAACACGTTGAAAAAAAGAGAGAGGAAGCGAATGAGAGAAATATTACAGTCGGCTGAGCATGTGGAAAAGAGTTCCTTTGAGAGGCTTTTGGGACATTTAGAGGAGTAACTACATTTGTATAGACTTCTAACAGAATGTATCACTGTGATTATATGGTCAAGTTTCATTAATTAATAGATAATGCTTGTAAAAATTCTCATGTGACCTTTTACCCGGTTAATGCATGAGAGTGGTTTAAAGTGTGTGCATACCTATGTCAGTGCCTAGAGGTGTATAGATTACTCAAAAATGAATGATGATTAAATATGTATTTGCCATTGAGGTAACCTGGAAAGCTAAGCCCTCCAATCCCAGAAAACCAAAATATATTACTAAATAGTTTTGGGCAATGAAATCCTGGAGTGGAACGACTGACATGGAACCATGCGCCTATACTTCTGAGTAGTTGCTTAATATATGGAGCATAATATGCTGCTATGTCACACATATTTATGAATATATTAGATTGCATAAAAGGTAAAAACCATTTTAATGCTTGACAAGCCGATTCAAGGAGAACTTTTGTCTAATGCTCCCACATGGTTGTTTCACAGTTATGGCGCCTATTCGCTGCAGTCTTGGTCTTGAATCAGACATTCGTGTGTTACATGAACTCACAAACCATGTCAGCTATCATATTACCAGAACAGAAACTGTTGTTTATTAGGTCTAGAAGAAGATCTAAACTGTTCAAAAGAAATGATTATGTTTTATGTAGTCTATAATTACTAAACACAAACTTACACTATACATTATCATCCTTATGTTACTTGCATTCCAGTATAAAATCTTAAGAAAGATGTGGAATTGCTGAGATGCCTGGGATGTTTTGCGGAGTGCCGATGAATGTTAGCTGTGTAGGCATTAACTTAAATTTTTTTTGCCTCACAGACAAAAAATTGAGCAGACTCAATAATCAGGTAATTCATCTGTCAAACGTTCATTCAATGTGGATTCTTTTGACAGTTTTGGTTGTAATTATTCTCAGTTGATTGTCTGTTGTTCCATGTACTTCAGAGATACTTCAGCCATGCAAAATGAATCCAGTCTATAGTAAGACCAAAGGTATTTTTGGACTGGCCACATGGGGGCTTCTGCTGGCAAGAAGTTCTGCATCAAACAATCCAATTAAACCTATGACATTTGATGAAGCAAAAATAGCTCAGAATAGAGCCTCGGCAGCCTGTTCAATAAATTTTGTCAAACACTGTCTATTAAAAGGTGCAATCAGTCTGTGTACACAGCCATAACTCATAAGCAATCAGCAAATATTATTGTAACACTTCAAAGACGGGCAAGGAGGAGGCGGGAACCAGCTGAATGTAAACATAATTTTTAATCATAAACAGAACATAAAACACACACAACAAACTCAAACATAATGCACACGTGCGTCTCTCTCTTTCCATCTGGCAGTTCCAGCCGTTCCTTTATTGCTCTCTTCCACTGATTAGGCAACTCAATGCCAAGCATTCATCCTCACTGCCTGGCCCCTCCTTCCTCCTCATCAAATGATATAAAAACAAACATGTACAAGTCAGATGTGCTAATAAAAATAATGGGATAAGGCCAAACTCAGTCCTGCAATTTGAAGGCATTATAGAACAAATAAGTGCTTCTGTGTATTTGGAGGATGATGCTCTGTCTGTGTTGATGATTAATGGTGCAGTTAGCCAACTGCCTGTAGTGCTGATGCCCCAGTCACAATGACTCTGCTGGTCATCATCAGAGTTTCTATGCACTTCGGCAGTGCTCCTGGTCCCACATTTATGGCACTCGCTCACTCCAGCGGCCACGGGAATTAAATTACCTCATGAGTCTCAGCTGTAACTTCATGTATGGACATCAATTATTTGCTTTTTTGGGGGGGCTTCGCTGTATTGTTTTTTTGGTCTCTACTCCTGTAACCTTTGTTGAGAGTGAAGTCTATTGGCACTGGCTTTCGTTATTTAATTTAAGATATACCATTAATCTAAGCAATTGTTTTATAGTGTGAGGAAACAGTGTAATGGAGCAGTAAATGCCAGAGAAAAACTGTGAAATGCAAAATATACCTAAAGATAGGATACACAGAACAATTGCCATTAGTGCTGTTGGCTTCTAATCAGCTCAAGTAGCATATGTTTGAAGGTGCAAAGGTACTAAGAATTCTTTAACGCAAGTTCCATGATAGAGTGTACAGGTGTGGGAGAGAGAACAAAACATTTTGTGACAGCTCTAATGGTGGGATAAGGCACACACACACACACACACACACACACACACACACACACACAGAGTCTACATAAAGTAAACACCAATGTTATCTAGTTCCTCATCTCTACTCTCACTGACCTCTGTGAAACTGACAGAGTGCTGTCACCAGGAAACAATATCAAATTTGACTTTAGTGTAGCAGCACACACAAAAGCAGATGCCACAGAGATTAGCATTTACAGCACAGTGTGTCCTCTGAGAGATGAAGAACGCACTAGGGCAAATCTGTGGCACTGGCAAGCCTTCAATCAGTGTCCCTAAAAAGGGATTGAAAAAAAGGAACAACACTTAATGATTACTGAATGCATTTACGCAAGCATTCAGTCCACATGCTGGTACCAGGCTGGGAGAGCAATACATTTTGGACATTTTGGTGGAAAACAGCAGATGAAAGATGCCTGAATCCCAGTGGGTGCAGGTTTGTGCATTGTCACAGAGTAATGTTGCCCAGCATCATTTGATTTCATCACGACAGGTCGAAGAGGAAAACGTGTCAGCGTCTCCATGCAGTGCTGTCACAATATAATAGGAATAAACTAAAATTAGTTCCCTGTCTGGGATTTGCATTTAGTATAAAATCCAATCTCACTACTCAGTGAGGGTGGCGGTGCATAATAAGGTTGATTGCTGAAAATGATTTAAGGAGACTGTCTTAAATGAAGGGCATAGTTTAACAGCTAAACATGAGCAAATATCTAAAATGTGTCCCATGGCATTTGCCGAACTTGCTCTATTTTAATACAGTGCATGAGGGCTGAGATGGTTGGTTCTGATTGAAGAACCCTGTGCTTGAGACACATTCCTTGTGGTTATCAGCATGTTTTTAGGTTTGTGAGAGGACTTGCAGGGGTCATACTTCCACAGCAGTCAGATGACTGATAAGAAATGGCTCATCAAAGCTAATTCAATAGGGCACTGGAGCACCTGTGGCTCTTTCCTTGGTAACTATCACAACAAACACAGTGGTGCTGGAACAGTGGATGCTAAATTTGCCGGCGCCTAACATCATTACATGATTAGACACATCCAAATTAAAGTGACACAGAACATTGCTGGAGTTAACGTATTGGCAATGTCATTGCCTTTTCCTTAGAAAGGTCCCTGTAATGATAAACACTGGCAAATATTGCCAGTATGTCTCTCTAAATGGGCTACAGTAATGAAACATTTTACCACTAACAGAATATTTGCCTTAAATCAGATGTTATAAACTTACATACTGTATATTGTTTTATTGATATAAGGAAAATTGATTACATTTTTTGATAATGGTAATGATTTAGTTATCATTTATTCAGTCCTTGGTTGTTAATTCCTGGTCAGGGTGGATCTGGAGCCTTTCCCAGGACCGCACCCATACATTCTGGATGGTATTCCACTCCATTGCAGGGCACCATACACACATACACACACAAACACACACACACACACACACACACACACACACACACACACACACACACACACACACACACACACAC
>JAOUWY010000002.1:13423325-13441509 GCA_025728095.1 Prietella phreatophila | reverse complement strand
CTTCAGTTTACCTGTATTCATTCAGTGTTCAGCTTTAGTCAATCCCCTTAACCGTGTCAAGCCCCAAGATTATTGACTATGGGGTAATTTGAAACACTAGAACTATTCTTTCTAGATTTTTCGTCTTCAAAAAACATTTTTAGTGCATTGTTAATAATGTCCTTTTTCAACAGTATGTTTTAATTAAAATCAGTGGTAGTGTTTGCTACACATCTTAAATTCGAATGCACACAGTTTGTGAATTTAACTTTTTTTGTTTTAATTTGACGAATATTAGAAGTTTGGAATTTAATTTGACAGCCCTACAGCAGACGAGAGAATAAAATCAGTGTGAATGGCTAAAATGTTGGTCAAACATGCATGTGAACAAAATGGACAATATTGAGGTCAGAAAAAATGATTGAGGTCATGTCCATATATTGTACAATAACTCAGAAATGTAGTTATCATGACAGGATTACTGGGGTGGTCTTTTGTACCTTTATTGTATATCTTTTACATGGTGATTTACAGTCTACTCTTGTACCTGTAATTAGCTTTTAGTGTAATATTTTAAAGGTGCACTATGGGCACCTTTCCAGGTTTAAGGTACACACGAAAGGTGCAAAAGATGTACCCTTGAGTTACCACCCCAGTGACAAGAAAAGGTACCGTTTAGTGTAATTTTTTTCTGACAGTGTGTTAGAATGCAAACCAATGATGAGGCCTGCTGTTTTTGTTGTTGGGACCAGTCTTAGTCATGATCAGAATGCTCAGCACTGCTCAATGGTCAGATTTCAACACAACTGATTATGAAAACATGCCGAAGGCGTCTTGGCTGCTTTGCGTGTAATCTCTTAGGTGACATCTAATGTAATCCAGCCAAGAAAACAGAACAGGATAAAGTGTCAAAGCAGTGCCTGCCACAGGAATGCAAAAGATCAAAGCAAGGAATGCAAGGAGAGCTGCGGTTTTGGCCGTAATATCCTATGCTATGGTGACCCAGCCCTAACCTTATTACAAGCTGAGATCAGGGTCATTCTAGTCAAATGCTTTCTAATCTATGCATGACATGCTTTCATATTGAGCTTCATGTTCTCTGACAGGCCTTTATGGGGCAGTCTGGAAAACCCATTAGATGTCACTGTGGTTGGATTCTGGCGATCAGGCAGAAAAGATGAAAGATTAGGTTTTGGCCCAAATTGTGTTTTTCTGTTTATAACAAATTGTGAGACTTCAACTATAAGGAACCATAAATATGTTTCAATAAAATATTTTATTTACTTCTTACCAGTGGTAAAACAGGCTGCCGAAATATGTCTGAAACCTAGCTATGTCAGAATGTCACCCAGCGTCTCATGTGTACTCAACACATCCATCTCAATAAGATAATCTGCCCATTGTACTCCATTCTGAGAGCTGACGTTTCAGGTCCTGTGTTAACAGAAGAGTCACATGTTCCCATGGGACACTGCCTTTATAGCACTGTAAGAGAGAAATTCCATTAAGCCCATACTCTGAGTACACTGCACAGCTCATAACACTAAAATACACAGGCTCTTGTTTAGTATACTGGGCTCTGAAGGCCACACACATGGTTTGAGGCTCTGAGGTACTCTGAGCAATTTAGATTTTTTACAACTGTACATCGATTAATAGCTGTGAAATTCACTGATGAAACGCAAGTGAGGCATTGCACAAGATGCTTGCTTATGTTATGGCATTTGATAATGATACGTCTCAAAGATATTTTGCTTTTAGCCCAGTACGGTTTTCCTTGTATAATAAGAAAATACTTTTACACAGTTATGATTTGGAAGATGGTTAAAAATATTCTGTCATCATTTAGACTTTTATAGATTTTATGTGTTGTTGGCACATCAAAATAAAATAAAAAATTAAAAAATTAAAATCCTCAGACTGCACCAAGGACACTGTTTTTGTAAATTAAGAAACTACTAGTTTCTTTTTTGTTCTATCAACTGAAAAAAAAATATATACCTAGGCTAGGAGTCCTGTCAGAGAACTGTGCTATTTCAACAATGCTTGAAAATACTGGAAATCAGGTCTCCAACAATAGCTGATACCCACAGAGCATTGGTATTTTCAATTAACAGGTTGAGATTAAATGTGAACTGAGATTTGGGAATATAAGCTAGCAGTATGTACATATATCAATAAATAATTCAGCCAAAAAAAAAAAAAAGAGAGAGAGAGAGAAGATTAGAAGATAGACTTTGTTGGCTTGAAGTCACAACCATCTGCTCAGTAGCCCTGAGCCTTAATCACTAAGGCTTGATTACACCTCAGTACATAACATCTGAAAGTGTTAAAAGTTTAAAACATATTGCTAACGCTTCAAATTTGACAAAAACTTACCTATGTTGAACAAATATATTAAAAGAATTACCACCAACATCAGAAAGAGAGAAACTGTCCACATATGCCATTGTTTGTTCACAAAACCATTTGTAGGCAGGGCTAGTGCTGAGCCAGGAAGGAGCATAAAAAGTGAGCACACACAAACACTTCCTTTTCCCCTTGTTTTTGCAGTGTATCAGAGGAATGTGTATGCTCGGCCTGTTGCAGCCTATCTGAGTTTTCAGCCCTCTGGCTGCGTGTCAGTCCAGCTGTCTGATGCCAAATAAATTAGGGCCTTGAAAACAACATATATTAATCCTGAAAGAGTATGTATGACACTTGCACTCGCCTGGGAAGCATGGGTATTTACTCACATATTCTGTCAAACATTCATGCACAAGCTTCTATTGACAGTTCACCTTGGAATGCAATGGCATGGAGAGTTGGCTGGAATTTATTTGTGTAGCTTGACACCCCAGTCCATCACACATAGCGTGCATTTCTGACATGGCAACTGTATGTGTGTGTAAAACATGACTGGAACTTTCCTGAATATAAGTGCATCATGGTTTGAAGCTGATTATCAGTGTTGAGTTTGGCACCAGGGCCTTGGACCTCTTTGCATGTTATGCACCTAAAGTCTTGCTCAGAGTCCTCACTCCCAGTATTGCAATGTCATGCACTAAAATCACAGACTGTCTGGCTGGGAGAATAATCAGCAGTCTTTATTATATAAATGACTAGAAAGTGGACAAAGGGCACATGAATTACATGCAGCCTGTTCAAAGACAACAGCGCAGGCATGTCAATCTCCAGGCTTCTGCTGTTAATAACAGAGCACCATACTGCTCTTAATCAGTGTCTGTAAGACAAATTTGTATGAAATTCTTTTGGTAAATGCTAAATGACCTATTAAAACAGGGGTTAGGCATATTCTTGCAGAATTTAATAGGAGAAAAAATGTGTTGATTTTTCAACATTTCTGAACACTACCTGGATTTGCTCTTTTTCTATATTTTTAAACATCATGTTGTGTGTTTACCTCTCCAGTTTCCCCTCTATTGTTGTGATGCCATCAGATATGAATTGCTTTGTGCTAGGTCCTAAAAACACTCTTTAGAGTGAAGCTTTCAACTTCCTTTCTTCTCCATTCTACATTCAATGCAACTGTGGATGTCTGCCCTTGTCTTTTTTTTACTTTGTCCCCTGGAAGAAAAAACAGGGACAGTGAGGGCCAGATTACTTTTGTCAGTGAACACAGGTTGTCTTGTGTAGTCAGGGAAGACAAGCGGAAATGCTTTCCTCCCCTTTAGCAGCCTCTTTGTCACTCTTTCTTTGGAAGTTTCTCTTCTACCACAGAGCAGTGTAGGAGACTGAGGAGAGAGATGCAGGGGTTTTTGGTGATTATCATTCCCAAGCCCCAGGATAGAGAAGTGGGACTTTGGCAAAAAGCCTTCCCTGCGTGTATGCTGAGTGGTGGATGCTGCTTCTTAACTTAATTTTACACAGTGTCAATCTGTATATTACTATCCTTTGTACACACTCCTGCTATTGTTTATTATGTATTATGGTTTCTCTGTTTAAAAAAAAGGCTATTCTTTACAGAGTGAGCTAATTAATAAGTATTGTTGATGCACATTAGCAAACACTTTGTGCTTCAGGATGGTCTCTAGCTTGGATAACAACCAGGTGCCACTGTGGGCACAGAAGCAAAATGAGCCGCCATAACAGGACGGGCTGTAATTTGAGGACTGCTGTAAAAGCCTTCCATTTGTGCTTTAACTACACGATTATTTCAAATTCAGAGGATACATTACAGTTGAATGTAGATAACGTTTGCTGTTTTGTTTTATGAGGGCTATTTGCATAATGTCTATGAGAATGCTTTAGCTGCCTGTTTGTTTAATGGTTCATCTATATTAAGTAATGTGAAAGGTCACAGTTTTCCTTAATATTTACCTTTCTAAGTCATGGTAATGGGAAACATTCCAGATTTGAGTAGAATCAATTTTTTTAAATTTATCATAGAATTATAGAATATTTATTTCCCTGAAAAAGTGGTGTGTTATTTCTTTGGAGAACCCAAATATAAGAGTTTTCCTTAAAACTATCACCTTATTCCTAAACACACTAATGGAATTTTTGTACTATCCCCTGAATACTGCATCAGACATTTTCCTTAAACTTGCTTGGCTCAGGAACAGTGTCAAAACACAACCATGCTTTTAAAAGATGTTCTCCCCCTGGTCTCTTGGAACAGAAATCCAATCTCTGCAGCTATATACAACTTGTTCTGGAATGTACCAAGGCTCTGGGACATGAAATGGCACCGTTTGTCAAAAGCAGCTCATGTGAAAGAATCAGAGATGTGAGGGAACTCAGTAACATGTCTGTTGGTGTTGTTACCAAGCTGAGGCTCTGCGTGTGGCTCAGACCACCAGGAGAGTGTTTATTGTACGAGCGCAATGCCAGGCTAGAAGCAGACATGTTTGGCCAGAAGTGTTCCGGCTTGAACTTCCTCACCCTGCTATATGACCCACGGCTAGACTAGAGAGCCTTGCTTAGTTATTGGAGTAGCGGCTGTTGGCAGCATCTATTCAAGGTCATTGTGAAGACAGGTGGATGCTGCTTCCAGGCAATCCAGCCTCACAATATGTGCTGGAAGACATGCAGAATGTTACCTGGTGTGCCAAAATTAATCTCTTTTTATACGAATGCATATTTTTCACTTCTTTATTTCGCATTATACGTGTACAGCACGTGTACAGCTGTGTTAGTATTGGAGGACAATACAGATTCAGTGTACACTGCTGCACACACTGTAGGCATTCTATTGTGCAGCTGTGTTCATACCCAGCATGTTTGATCCCAGTGGCTGAATGGCTGGGCTGCCTTTGGGAACCATATCACCAGCAGCCACGCACACATTCAGTCCCTAATACAAAAGGGAATTTGTTGTCCACCATTTATATATCTATTTATTTAAATATATAAATGCTATATATTTAAATACTTTAAGTATTTAAAGTGATCAGCCTGGGGGGTTCCAGTGCTTTTAGTACCATTCAACATTCTTATCCTGGTCAGGGTTGTGGTGGATCCAGAGCCTATCCTGGGAACACTGGGCGCAAAATGGGAATACACATTCTCACACTAATTCACACCTATTAGCAATTTAGAGCTGTCAGTGCACATGTAAACTCTGCACAGAAAGTTACCCAAACTCAGGATTGAACCAAAGCTGTCAGGCACTGCACCACAATGCAGCCCCAAGTTAAAGATTAGGACATGGCATATATCTGATGTAACCCTGGCCAAATGCAAGATTGATGTTGGCTTTGCTTGAGAAAATCATGCACAAGGCAATTTATTACATAGTTGCCAAGCAGTAAGATACTGTACTGTTTTCCACTGTTATATATTATCTACTAAGAAAGGAGACTTTCACTAGACAAGTCGATGACCTTCATGGAGAAAAGAAGTGTCCATAGAATCTATGGGCCTTTATTTACTGCCTGCATTCGGCAGAGGCAGAGATTGCAGGAAGTGCATACATTACACATCCGCTAGTACAGTACACTTCCATACATGTACAGGCACTTGTACAATGTGCATATATTGTATGTTCTTAACACATACACATACACAGACACACACACACACACACACACACACACACACACACACACACACACACACGGTGATAAGGTGAGAGCACATAGCAAGCTGGAACACCAGTCCACATATCAGTTATATGTATTTGTACTGCAAATAACACTTCATAATGTGGCTGCGAGATTGCAGTGCCATAAGGTTAAGGGTCATTCTTATGTCAAAATTAATATAAAACCAATACTATTTAGCGTTCCAAACATGTTGGGACTTTAGAGTATCCTTCTTTGTCATTTGCAGATACTGTTTGTCACTCACTTACATGTAGTTAAACACTGCATCGGTATAATGTGTTATTAACTAACCTTATTACCAGCTAAAGATTAATGTACAGTGGTCACTGTGCTGTTCTTTTTATAACTGCAAACAAATGTAGATAATATTAGATTTTGACCCTGTAAATTTACTTGTCATCTAACTTGACAAATATTTCTTTCCCTTTGATCCTTGCTCAGATGAAAACTGGGATGACGACCAGCTCTTGGGATTTGAACCATGCAACGAGAACTTGGTTAAAGGTTGTAACATAATTGACGGGAGGTGTGAATGTGACAGCGTACGAACATGCAACAACCCATTTGAGTTTGCCAGCGAGGAGGCTTGTCAGACAGCCTTGAAGAAGATCGAAGGTAAAATCACTGTCTTCAACTCTCTCATGCAGAAACTGATCCATGTGCAGCCACATTTAAACATAGCTTTTAGAATATTCCAGTGTAAAACTCCACTGGTGCACTTCCTCACCTCTGAATATAATACACACTTTTGCCAAACTAAATGATCTGTGATTGACCTTGTAATTGAAATGGGCTTCCTTGTTAATTCTAAGATGCTCAGAAATGATTCAGACAGGCAATAATCTCTGGGAATCATTTACAGAGTTAGTTAACCTATGATCTACTTTAGGCATTAGGGAATTAATCACATTTCTGGTCTAATACACAGGCATTAGATTGAGCGGGATGGAAATGTCATGTTCTGTTTTTGCGCGAGCTAACTTGGGATCAGCAGCAGATGTGACATGTCAGTGATACGTGAGTGCAGCGTAAACAGCCATCTATCCAAACCACATGGCTTCTGACTCAGTTCCAGTGAATAAATTCTACAGACAGGAATATACATATACATCAGCTCCTCTGCTAGCACATATACTAGTTCCTCTGCAACTAGGTTACTGGGCCAGCAAGATCACAACATTGTAGTAGATTATGAGGTTAGATATAGTGCACAATGCTGAATTTAGAACATTGAATGGGCTCATATTGATGAAAATGAAAGCTTAACCAAAATGATTTATTTTGGATTGGACTTTATATAGGAATATAAGATTAGCTTGTATATTCCTGTTCCGTTTTACTTTTCCTTCCTTCTCTAAATATTTATTTCGATCAGCTAAATTGTTCATTTAAAAGAAAAAATCATAGTCTGTTAGCTCGGCAATCCTTGAACACATAAAACATAAAAAAAAAACCTTTCTGCTCTCGCGCAACCACTGCACAACATTTTCCTGGAAAGTTTTTATAGCCAAATAATTTTTTATCTTATTTTGATATGGTGCTTTTTCTTATACAAAGGGTATGGTGAGGAGAGTGAATGTTTTCCTTATCTTTTTTTGGGAGAACATGTTGTTTATGGGTTTGTAAGTTTCTTTAGAACGTCTGTGATTAACAAACAGCTTTACTTGCCCAAAGCTGATAAGAGTTATCAGAATGCAAATGGTGCGTTGAAGAATGCAGTTCTTGATGGACACACACTGCATTCTCCCTATGAACCTATGTGTTCAGGTTGGATTGGCAGCACATTTGCAATTAAATTCCAAAATATATGTTTGTTATCACAGCGGTCTTGGCAATGGTTGATGGCCCTTGTTTTATTGTGGCAGGTGTACTTTCTTCAGAGCTGTAGCAGGCTGTCGTTCTTTTTAAGCTGTCCCTGCAGTGTTTCATCTTAATAGGTAGTTGTTATCTTGTTTTGAGTGATTTGGATTGTTTTGGAATTGTCACTTGTTTATTGTGATGTTATGTCTAGCTTGGACTGTTGTTGCATATGTATGTGTATGCACTATTGTTTACTGAAAATGCGTCTAGTTTTGGCTGCTGTTTTGCTGCATTTGGATCTGCTTTTGTCTGCTTGGACATCACTACAGTGTTGTTTTGGGATTGGGACACATTTCTGCACCATGTCTTTGGTGGTTATTATTTACATAAGAAAAACATTACTGCCATGATCCATCAGCTCAGCCCATAATTTTGTGTTGGGAGTCTGAAGACATGGTGAGAGCTTATTGATTCTACATTAAGCAATCACTTCTGTTACACAGAATTGGAACCTTCTCTATAATGTGATTAAGGCCTGTCTCCTAATCCCACATTCACTTTTCTTTGCACTGCTGGTAGCAGAAGGGAGGAATAAGACAAACTGCATTTAAACTATTACACTTGCAATTACAACACTTGGAATCAGCTGGACTATAAATTTGTCCTTAAAGGTCAGTCATCCTGGCAAAAACCTAATTGCTGAAGGAATTTAATATTCCAGGGATTTTGTTTGCATATACGCAACAGAGAAGTTATAACATTTGTGGAGAATGCTGCTGTTTATAGGTGTTATAACCTGTAGAGTAAATATAGCATGTAATAATTATAAAAGGGCGCACGGTGACTTAGTGGTTAGCATATTCGCCGTACACCCCCAGGGTCTGGGGGTCAAGTCCCGGTGGGGCCGTGTGTGCGGAGTTTGCATGTTCTCCCAGTGCTGCGGGGGTTTCCTCCGGGTACTCGGGTTTGGACTAAAGACATGCATGGTAGGCTGATTGGCACGTCTAAAGTGTCCGTAGTGTCTGAATGGGTGTGTGAATGTGTGCCGTGCGATGGACTGTCACCCTGTCCAGGGTGTACCCCGCCTTGTGCCTGATGCTCCCTGGGATAGGCTCCAAGTTCCCCGCGACCCTGAAAAGGAGTAAGCGGTAGAAGATGGATGGATGGATAAATATAAAAGCCAAAAAAGAACAGACATCTGAAAGGGCAGAAGAAGACTGATAATGATGCATTCTGCCTTTCCTTGGTAGTTGTTAATGACCATTTTCCTCTGGACCATTCCTACTAGGAAACTAAGGGAAATCAATCCTCAGTAGAACTGGAATAATATGCTGACCTTTGATAGCTAACTAGATTTTTTTCAAGGTGTGAAAAAATGTCAGTGTGGTAAATCATAGTTAGAACTGTCAGTGGATGGTAAGACTGCTTGAAGACACTGATCAGGATTCTCTGACTGAATTGCATAAGTTTATCTCCATAAGTTTATTTTTTTTAACATTTAACCAAGGCATTATAATTCAGAAAGGATCAAATGAAAAGTACAAGAAAACATTTTTTAAGAAAAAGTGAGAGAGTCACTTTTTTGGACACAGAATGGAGATTCCAGTATTCTATACTTGAACTATTGGTATGTGTCTTTAACAGTTAAAAACAATCCTCTTAATGAGTCAAGGATTCTGTGGTATAAATGTCTTTGGGTTCATGGTGATGAGATACGTCTTGATATCAGTGAGACCTGGCCTTTGAAGACTAGCAAGAATGCAAGAGAAATGCAAGAGCACTGAAGAACCACTGTAACTGCACCAGAGGGTCTGTATTTGAAATTAGTTAAATGGTTAAATGGTAGTCTTCCAGTGAACCAGTACTCTGAACCAGAGGTTTGTGTAATTTGTCAACTACTGAATCTACGTTTAGAATCCAGTAATTGATACTGCAGTGATTATGAGCATAGTATTGGCTTTTGATATTAAAGTGGAAGTCTGTCACCTTTTGCAAAAGAAAGAAACTGTATTATAAATGGCTGAGATGTACAGATGAATGGTGAGCGACTGGATTTGACATATGAGACAAGAGTGAGAGTAATTATTCGGGGACAGTGGGCGAAAGGGAAAGAAAGTACAAGAGACAGGAATTTTGTTCTGTGGGAGTCTGCTGTGCCGTGAAATTTGGTTCCTCTGGCCCAGCTAGGCCAAAGCACATTAAAGGAAATGCCTAGCATTCCTGCTACAGGTCTGTGTCTCTGACGCTGTGGCAGGATTACAGTGGAGAATATTTGTTCTGGGGAGCTGGCCATGCTAATTGCAGGCCCCGTTGTGTGCAGGGAGAGCGCAGGTGCTCATGCCAAAAGCAACATGTTTCTGTTCGGCTCAACGATATCCTGTTTTCAAGGAGAACATTGGAGAGTGGAGGGAGTTACTCTTATCCTGTGGAGCATTGCACAGCACATTTCAAAAAGGGCTGAATTTTTTTTTTATGTCAACCATTCCAAAACAGTTGAAGAAACAGTTAAAGGTCCATTAGTGTTATATATGGCCATTGCTGTCCATTGGTGTGTACATTAATTGATTATTTGTGAGGACTGAGTGTAATTAATCTTGGTGGCTATTGAAAGATTTGTAAACAGATCCTTAGCATTCCTGCTGTATGTTATTTTCTCCTCGCCTGATTTTGGCACATGGGAATGTTTGGGGACATCTATTTATTCAGCATGAGTGTGGTCCACCTTACTGGAGAATGTCATGGATATGCCGGAATGAACTCAGGACTACAGTTCCCAGCAGCCACTGCACCCCACTGCATTACGATCATATGACAACCTGCACCTGACTCACATGTTGATTTTAACGAGCGTTTGGCTCATTGGTAGGATGTAAGAAATATACTCTCCACTTAGAAACATGATTGGTTATGAAGTATGACTGCTGCATACTGTCAGATTTCAAGTATAACCCTGGCCTTAGTCTTTACCTCATACTTTCATGACTCGTGTGCGTGTGTGTGTGTGTGTGTGTGTGTGTGTGTGTGTATATATAGTCACAGTTTGCACTGCACTCCTTGTCTTATGTTTGTCTTTCTTTGCTGTTGTTTCTGTTGCTGTGTTTATGGTTGTTGGTTTATGTTTCTTCTTAGCCTTAGTGTTTTTGCAGCAAACTCTATAGATACTGTTTTGTGTTTTCTTTGTATCCGTCTCCGCTGCCTATCGTGACAGAGAAGAGGTTAAGAGCCATTGCAGCTACATATAACTCATCAATCCGTACACAAGAATTTTGACAACTATAATGCTTCACCTTTTCTTGCCTGCAAGCTCAGGATCATAGTAGAATTTTACTCTATTCTCTCGAGATTAGTGACATTATCATTAATTCTTCCGCTATAGCTAGTAGCGGTCTTGGCCACAGAATTACAGTCTATTAGTAAAACTTCCATAGTTGTATACAGCGTTTGTCACGTAGGAAATTTGGCCTAATTCACTTGCTTTTGATTATGGTAGTGTGTGTGCTCATGTTCAACATGTTGCACCAAACCCAAAATTAGAAAATAAAAAAGTAAAAATCTGAATTTGTAGGTTTTTTCCCCTATTTTTTATTTATTTATTTATTTATTTTTAATCTAGGGTTAGGGTTAAGGTTACATTCAAACAGCAGGTTGTGCGACCTTGTTGTTCTTAGCTCATTCTCTTTTAGTGTTCTCATGGGTAAACATGAGGATTTAAATGTCTACTTAATTCATTACAAAGCTCTCACCAGAGGTCCATAAGTTGCACTGTTTCTCAGTATCATTAGCCTAGAAAATATTCATTATAATAAGTATGACAAACAACGAAAAGCAAGGAACAGACATTTTAAAGGGCAGAAAGGGAATGATAATGGTGTTGATAATCTATCTGTGTTTAAAAACCTATTGGCTGTGGAAGCCCTTTAAAGGTGTTTTTCTTTCTGCTGTAAAGATACTTGTGCCCAGAATTTCAATTGATTTGCAGGATTGAGAGATTTAGGATTTGAGTTTAGCTTACATCAAACTCAGCTTTAAGGAAGTCTCAGAAGAACTGCATTTTTTGCCATTCAATGCACCATCGAATGAAAGTGCAATCATTCTGAGCTAAGGCATTCTGTCCTTTGTATGTGGAACAAAGGCAATCAGATCAATAGTAATGTGTCCACATTGGGAGAGCTGCCAATAGCTAAGCATTGATCCCTGAGTGTCATGAAGGTATGAGGTGAAGACTAAGGCCAGGGTTATACTTGACATCTGACAGTATGCGGCAGTCATACTTCATAACCAATCATGTTTCTAAGTGGAGAGTATATTTCTTACATCCTACCAATGAGCCAAACACATTGTTTTACATACTGACCTTGCAGAATATGCATATGTCACAATCTTTTTTTTTTTTTTCAATTTAATGAACCAAATGAATGCAGGATATGTGCAGCAGCCATCTTGCTTACACATACAAGTGTATCTCTGGCCTGACACAAATATGGTGAGTTGCTTCCACCAAT
Organism: Prietella phreatophila; assembly: GCA_025728095.1. Lineage (NCBI taxonomy): Eukaryota > Metazoa > Chordata > Actinopteri > Siluriformes > Ictaluridae > Prietella > Prietella phreatophila. The sequence goes on along the minus strand of JAOUWY010000002.1, from coordinate 13,429,181 downwards.
CTGGTCTGTGTAAGCTATTAAGGGAACTTTTATATAAATGTAGCACTGTCAGTGGACCAGCCAAAAGCCTGCACTTCATTCAGAGCAGCTAAAATTTCATACAATATGCAACTCGTGATATCTTCTAGGGATGCACCTAAACACTGAAGAAATGACACTTTGTTTTATAATGTAATGTAGTGAGTGTTGTTACGTCTCATGACAAGAGGAAGTTCAGACGGATGCAAGCGCAGGATAACAGTTTTATTTAAGAGAGAGAAATGCAGACAAATCTAAAACGTGATCCAAAATGTAATCCAAAAACGGGAAAGAGGACAGACGATCGGCAAACAGGCTTACACAGGGCTAGGCAGGAATCAAGATCATGGTCACGGGATACAGGGTCGATAAACAAAATGAGAAACATGAATTATGACGAGGAACTGGGAGCGGATAACCCAGCGTGAACTAAACCTTATGATTACCTTTAACATGGACTATGACTATGATTTACAATACAGTCTATTCGAATCGACTCTAACTAACTCATCTAAATCACTCATTCAATATTCCGCGCTGTGTGCCAGGAGGCGCGTGGTATATATGCGGACATGATCAGCGTCTAAACTGCTAGCAGCTGAGGACAATAGAGACACACGTAAAATCCCAGCCAATGACAGAACAGGGAGGAGACATGACAGAAACAAACAAACACACGTGTCCAAATGTCACAACTGTCAATGACGGAAAAGCAAGTGCTCGCGCATTCGCGCTTAGAGCATGCTGCTTCAAGGGGAAATCGTGGCAAGTGTACAGCTTGTGAAACAGTGTACATTTGCTGTCCCCTCAAAATAACACACAGCCATTAATGTCTAAAATGCTGGCAACAAAAGTGAATACACCCCTAAGTGAAAATGTCCAAATTGGGCTCCAAAGTGTCAATATTTTGTTTGGCCACCAATATTTTCCAGCACTGCCTTAACCCTCTTGGGCATGGAGTTCACCAGAGCTTCACAGGTTGCCACTGGAGTCCTCTTCCACTCCTCCATGACAACATCACAGAGCTGGTGGATGTTAGAGACCTTGTGCTCCTCCACCTTCCATTTGAGGCTGCCCCACAGATGCTCAATGGGGTTTAGGTCTGGAGCCATGCTTGGCCAGTCCATCACCTTCACCCTCAGCTTCTTTAGCAAGTCAGTGATCATCTTGGAGGTGTGTTTGGAGTCATTATCATGCTGGAATACTGCCCTGTGGCCCAGTTTCCAAAGGGAGGGGATCATGCTTTGCTTCAGTATGTCACAAAACATGTTGGCATTCATGGTTCCCTCAATGAACTGTAGCTCCCCATTGCTGGCAGCACTCATGCAGCCCCAGACCATGACACTCCCACCAACATGCTTGACTGTAGGCGAGACACACTTGTCTTTGTACTCCTCACCTGGTTGCCGCGACAAACGCTTGACACCATCTGAACCAAATAGGTTTATCTTGGTCTCCTCAGACCACAGGGCATGGTTCCAGTAATCCATGTCCTTAGTCTGCTTGTTTTCAGCAAACTGTTTGCGGGCTTTCTTGTGCATCATCTTTAAAAGAGGCTTCCTTCTGGGACGACAGCCATACAGACCAATTTCATGCCGTGTGCGGTGTATGGTCTGAGCACTGACAGGCTGACCCCCCAACCCTTCAACCTCTGCAGCAATGGTGGCAGCACTCATACATCTATTTCCCAAAGACAACCTCTGGATATGAAGCTGAGCACGTGTACTCAACTTCTTTGGTCGACCATGGTGATGCCTGTTCTGAGTGGAACCTGTCCTGTTAAACCACTGTATGGTCTTGGCCACCATGCTGCAGCTCAGTGTCAGGGTCTTAGCAATCGTCTTATAGACTAGGCCATCTTTATGTAGAGCAACAATAATTTTTTTCAGATCCTCAGAGAGTTCTTTGCCATGAGGTGCCATGTTGAACTTCCAGTGACCAGTATAAGGGAGTGTGAGAGCGATGACACAAAATTTAACACACCTGCTCCCTATTGACACCTGAGATCTTGTAACACTAACATGTTAGATGACACAGGGGAGGGAAAATGGCTAATTGGGCCCAATTTGGACATTTTAACTTAAGGGTGTACTCACTTTTGTTGCCAGTGGTTTAGACATTAATGGCTGTGTGTTGAGGTCTTTTGAGGGTACAGCAAAAGTCACATGAAAAGATAGAATCAAATATTTATAAAAATGTGAGGGGTGTACTCACTTTTGTGAGATACTGTATATATTAATTAGTCCCCTCCGAAACTATTAGAATGGCAAGGCCAAATATTGTGTTTGTGCTATACACCAAAGACATTTGATTTCAGCTTCAGGCAGAGAAAATGCTCCTGTCTTAATTACTGAATTAATTCTGATACTACCATCATAAGTTACATCATGATTAGTGAGCTTATTCCAGAAGCAGTCATGCAAGCCCAAGCCATGACACAACCTCCAACATTGTTTATATATGAGCGTGTATGTTTTGGATCATGAGCAGATCCATTCTTTCTCTACACTTTGGATCTTTCCATCCCCGTGGTAGAGATTAATCTTGGTTCCAGAATGTTAGTGGCTCATCTCTGTATTTCTTTGCGAATTCCAATCTGGCTTTACAATTCTTACTGCTGATGAGTGATTTGCATCTTATGGTGTGGCCTCTATATTTCTATATTTCTGCTGAAGTCTTCTTCAAACAATGGATTGTGATATCTTCACCCCTACCCTGCGGAGGTTGCTGATGATGTCACTGACTATTGTTTATGGGGGTTTTTCTTCACAGCTCTCACAATGTTTCCATAATCAGCAGTTGTTTTCCTTGATCAACCCATTCAGTGTCTGTTGTTCAGTACACCAGTAGTTTCATTCTTTTTCAGGACATTACAAATTATTGTACTGGCAATGCCCAATATGCTGAAAAAGTTAATACTGGCTCTGGCAGATAGGTGTACGGACAAACAGTGCATCGCAGCTTGCTACATATGGGGCTGCGTAGCCACAGACCGTTCAGAGTGCCCATGCTGACCCCTGCCCACCGGTGGAAACAGCTACAGCAGGTACAATTTACCAGGGGAAGAGATGGCACCAGGATGCATTATTGGAAGAAGGCAAGCCAGCGAAGGCAGTATGATGCTCTGAGCAATGTTCTGCTGGGAAAACTTGGGTCCTGGTATTCATGTGGATGTTACTTTGACATACCACCTGCCTAAACATTGTTGCAGACCAAGTACACCCCTTCATGGCAAAGGTATTCTCTAAAGGCAATGTACCCTGCCACACTGCAAAAAATGTTCAGGAATGGTTTGAGGAACATGACATAGAGTTTAAGGTGTTCCCCAGATCTCTATCTGATCGAGCATCTGTGGGATGTGCTGGACAAACAATTCCAATCCATGGAGGTGCCTTGCAACTTAGAGGACTAGTAACTAGTAGCTAGTAGCTAGTAACTTGGTGCCAGATACCACAGCACACCTTGAGAGGTCTTGTGGAGTCCATGGCTCAATGGGTCAGAGCTGTTTTGGTGACACAAGTGGGACCTACACAATATTAGGCAGGTATTTTTAATGTTATGTCTGATTGGTGTATGTGGTTAAAGTCCAACTGGCTTTGACAATATGCATACAATATAGTTGAAATAATACTTCATGGTAATTGTTTTATATTTGACAGGGGATGGACAAGTAATAGCCATTCCAGATATTTTCTACCTGCCATTATGAAAACGTGCATGCATGTAGAATGTGAGAATTATGACTTTTTGCACACAAGGACAAGGACAGATACAAGCAGAGCCAAGAGTGATTTATTGCCTGCCAGTGTGAAATTACCTTAAAAAATACTTGTGCATGTTTATATGTGCAAGTACTCACTCTATGGTTGTTTGGTCAAGTACTCCAGTCACGGGGATGCCATAGAACCGCTGCATAGTAGCAACTGCTGATTGCATGGCTTTCTCCGAACGTAGGTCTGATGTCCGGATGTCATGCGGGAGTAAGTAGCCGTAGTTCTTCAACCATGCCTGAGAAGACATATACAGAGAAGGGATACATAATAAAAATTAGCCACATCCAAGCAATACTGCAAATATATCTCAAAAGACATGAAGACATAAACAATGGCATTTGATGTCATACTTAATGAGAGTGACTTCAAGAGAATGGGCAAATTTGCTTGTATAAAATGAACATTACACACTATAATTAAAACTTCCCAAAAAACCCTAAATCATATCTAAATAATATACAATCAAGGCCAATAAATTGTCAGTGCTGAGAGAAAAAAAAACAACAAAAACAAACATTCTTCTCATAGGGTGCTAAAATTTCTGTCATTAATATTATATATAATATTATATATTCATCTATTGCAGACTGCAACTTATGTTAAATTTTCTTAATGTATATTGTGGTCTGCTCATGCTCAAACCTTATATTTTTTAGCATAAAAAGGAAAGTCTTAATATAGAAGCATATGTTAATATAGATGTCTCCTGCCTTCTAGTCACCACTATCTCAAAATTCACTCAACTTTGCTTTCATCTCTCTTCACTGACAAGTGCAGCGTGAAAGGCAAGGCCCTCATTTTATAGGGTCTTGCATGGCTTTATGGTTGAACTCCTAGCTGAAAATAGATTTTTTTTTCCACATGAATATTTCATTGGCAGAATTGATAGAAGATTGAAAGCTACCCTGTAGCAAAGCTATCGCATGGTCAGCATTCCTGTTGTACAACCATAGTTGAGGAGGTGCCAAGGTTGATCAAGACTAATGATCCCAGAGGAAAACTGACTTGGGAAGGAACACCAAAATTACAATTAATTCCCATGGATCTCCATTTTGACTCAGACCAAATGGACTAACAACTAAATGTAGAGAGACCGTCTCTACAAGTGCAAAGAGACCATCCACCAGGCCATGTGTGAGTTACACATCCACAGGATGTGTACCCCTCCCCTGGGATGCACCTCTCTCTTCACTTCACATTAATAAACACTTTTACTTACTCATTGTTTTGTTTTTTATACTTATGTATGTCCCACTATAACCCAGATTAACCACTCATTTATGTTTCTAATTCAGGCAAAGCACCAGTACCAAATGGCTGGTCAAAAGACTAGCACATCTAGATCATGGTGTTAACACCCATGGAGTTCAGCAGAGGGGATGGTGATTCCAAGGGGGAGCTCTGAACAGTGAGACAAGACATTACCCATGTCAACGCAGGTTTCATTTGCTTAATTGGATTCTCTTTGTCTACTTTTATGACTTATGTAAAAATTATGTTTTAGGCAGATATACAGGTCTGCCACCGACACTGCTCTTTGAATTTCTACGGCAATTGGATATATTGTAGTGTTGCCACATATTTTTAAACACGTGTTTACTCTATATCGCCAGAGTGTTGGGCCCAGTGCTCATTTTATCAGCAGAATTTACGAGGAAGTAAACAAAAGTAAACAGCAGAAGGAGGGTGCGCAGCGGTTGAAATTGACAGCACTGCTGGATTATTGGCACATTATGCCAGAAAGATCATCACAGAGGAAATACGGTCAGACTGTTTTTTTCTTTTTAAATTTTTTGTGCCTCTCGGGAGGATTCATCAGAGAGATTAATTGATCCAGTAGAACAGAGGCTCCGCTCACCTTAGGACTGATAAATGGTTGAGGATTATCTGTTAAAAACTTTAATCCATTCTATATACGTTTTTACACACCAAGAGAGACTGTAGGTGCTGGGTTTTGTTGTATATATTGGGTGACATATTTTGTATAACTGTCACCAGGTGAGGAAGGGCACAATCGCGGGAGCGAAATGACAGTGAAGGGACGCGGAGTAGAGACTTTAAGGGC
>JAOUWY010000002.1:13364662-13378489 GCA_025728095.1 Prietella phreatophila | reverse complement strand
GTGTGTGTAATCAATCGGTGCCCACAGGTTTGTGTGTGTGTGTGTGTGTGTGTGATCAATCGGTGCCCACAGGTGGGGCATGATTGTTGGTGTCAGAAGGGCTGGTTTGAGTATTTCTATAATCTCCTGGGATTTTCACACACAACAGTCTCTAAAGTTTACTGGTACAAAAAAAGAAAAGACATCCAGTGAGTGGCAGTTCTGCAGACAGAAATGTCTTGTTGATCAGAGAGGCCAGTGGAGAATGGCCAAACTTGTTTGAGATGACAGAAAGGCTACAGTAACTGCAGCATTTCTGCCCACTGCAGCCTCAGCCTTCTGTTCTTGGCTGACAGAAATGGAACCTGACATGGTCTTTTGCAGATGGTAAGATCAGAATTTGGTGCCAACAGCATGAATCCATGAATTCTATATGCCTTGTGTCAACAGTCCAGGCTGGTGGAGGTAGTGTAATGGTGTGGGGAATGTTTTCTCTGCACACTCTGGGCCCATTAATACCAGTCAATCATCACTTGAATGCCACAGCCTATTTGAATATTGTTGCATCCCTTAATGGCCACAATTTACCTATCTTCTAATATCTACTTCCAGCATGATAATGCACCATGTCACAAAGCAAAAGTCATCTCAAACTGGTTTCATGAACATGATCATGAGTTCAGTGTTCTTCAGAGGTCTTCACAGTAACCAGATCTGAATCCAATTGAACACCTGTGGAACATGGTAGGACGAAAGATTCGCATCATGAAAGTGCACCTGAAATCATCATCATGTGAACATAGACCAGAATCTCAAAGTATTTCCATGTTTGCAACATATTGTGGAATCCATACCACAAAGAATTCAGGCTGTTTTGAAAGCCAAGGGAAGCCCTACCTAGTATTTTTTTTATAGTTGCTTAAAATTATTTATAAGCGTATTTGTTCTACAAATTATCATACATGGCTTTGTTTATTTATTAGTGAGTGTAGTATGCCAAATATGTGCATATAATATGTCAATTTCCCCTTTAAATAATTCTGAAGTTATTCGGAATGGTATTTCATCTCAAAGCTAAAAGTTTACTCAGATATACAGTAAAACTGAAACACTGTGCACAGTGCATGAAAATACTAGCAAAATACATTCTCTGGGTTGTAAAGGTTAGCGAGTGGTCTTGGCTTACTACAACTTTTTTTTTTTCAAAATAGCTGAAAACCTTCAGTGTATTAAAAACATTTCTCTAAATGAAGCACTATCTGTAGTGAAAGAAGATTCATGCCCAAGGCAGAGAGTGAAAACAATGGCGCAATTAGTTCTATAACTCTTTTCAAGTTCACATAGCTACTTTGTATAAAGAGTGCATAAAAAGTGATCTGCAGTTTGAGCACATGTAGCATAATTGTTTACCTAGATGGTCATCTATGTGCTGGAAATAATAAGTCAGAAACCAGGCATGGTTTTGAGCTTAGCATTTATGAGCAACTGTTAATGTTATGTCCTTTAGAAACAGGAATGCAGCTAGAGGAATGCTGAGGCCAGAGCTTTCCCATGTCTAATGGATAGGTCACAACAAGTGATAAAGCAGATGAGACCCATGATACTATTTGTTCTCTGAGAAATGTCTGCTTGCTAAACAAGGAACATCTGAGTTCTGTTAAAAATGTATCTTTTCACTGGTTACTATTAAGGTGTAATAGAAGCCTTTGTACTGCATGGTGGAGACTTGAATAATGGAGTATATGAATAATTACACCAGCGAACTTGGAACTCACATGGTGAACATCTGGATGGTTTGGGATAGCTGCATTGGCACTGCTCAGGCTCCTTCTAATTGACCTGACCCTTTATCACACACTGGCCATGCTGGAATGCCCCCAGCACTAAACTCATTAGAAGCTCTCTACCTTGCAGTAGTTTATCACTAAGCCATGTTGTGCTACGTATTGTCGTTCACAAAAACGGGCAGGTTCACGGTATTCCAGATGTTTGTAATGTGCGTCGGTTTTATTTTCCCACCTGGTTTATCAAGTCTTGCTTTTCTTCAATGCAAACATTAATTCATCGTGAATTGATCTGTTGGTGTTAGTAACAAACCTCTGCCGTGAAGTACGTGATGGATTTTAACACACATCAGTCACAGTCTGCCTGTTACACAACAGCTGTCTGGCTAATAATAGCATCGTTGGCACTTTCCTGTAATTCATGTCCAATTGTCATTTTGACAAGAAAATAAGACAGAGAGAAAGACAAGTGCAAGCCGATGAAAAAGACAACGTTTTGATTATAAATTGTAGCAAATCCCCACCCTGATGTTTGGTACCTGGCTGGTGTGACAGTTGTGCAGGCTCACAGGTTCTTTGTGTACAACCCCAATTCCAAAAAAGTTCGGATGCTGTGTAAAATTTAAATAAATGTAAATAAAAACAGAATGCAATGATTTGCAAATCTCATAAACCCATATGTTATTCACAATAAAACATAGAAAATATATAAAATGTTTAAACTGAGTAAATGTACCATTTGAAGGATAATAATAACATTACTGCATTAAATTTAAGGTGCATTAGCATCCCAGTTATTTTGGAATTGTGATTGTAATTCATTAAACCCTCATTAATTGGAAAACAAGTCTTTGGAAATAAAGATAGACACTGAAACCATGTCAATGGTTATTCTCACATGGAATTGAGCTGAGCTTTTAATTTATGTCATGTTTCTAATAATTCTATTCACATTGAACTTGTTTGAAATGTAAAATGTGCTGAATGCACAGAGGCACAGTGTTATACTGAAATGGGGGATTCCTGATGCGCAGGATATTGTTTTTTGTTTGTTTTTTCATCAGCCAAGGGAGCTAAAGGAAATGAGCTGACAACAATTATTTTAAAGTATTTTGTTTACTAACATTATTTCGGTTCCACCAATGATCTTTAAATTCAGATGCTGCTGGTACTACATAGTGGTGCAAATTTTGTTTTGAGGTGCATGCTGGAGAACATATTGGCTTTATTTCCCAAGCATGAATGTGCACCTCTTGAGTTTAGTACAAATGGCAGACATCGTAACACGTTTGCTGAGAGTTGAATTTTGCACCTAGCGTTGCCATGGTGACCAGCACACCAATCCCCTTATGCTCTAAAAGCCAATGGAGACATATACATGATGGAGAGGTTCTCCACGTAGCCCATCTCTGTCTGAACTGGAGGAACACAGCCACATAAACCACATAGCCAAAATAGATGAAAGGAATCGATTTAATAATTATGTAAGAAAAAAAACCCAGTCTGCAATTTCTGTGCATAATCCCTGTTTGAAGGGCCCCTGAAAGTTTTAGAGATAGTGGATAATGCATCACAGTGTTGCAGCAGGATGAACTAGGACATCATTTTGGGAATCATCTTGGAAGACTTACTCTGCATCTTTTAAACAACAATTTTACTCTGCATTTTGAAAAAAGAAATTATCATCTGCTTCCATTGTGACATTTAAATTTCCAGATGAAAAAATGACTACATTTCACTCGACTTTTTTTACTGTACGTTTCAGTTCCTTCTGTGATCATGCTGAAGCATAGTTGCAGTCACCAACCTGAAGTTGATTCTTTTCCAGTATTAATTTTTCTTATACTACAGCATTTCGCGCAATTACATTCCTTAGTAATTAAAAAGTATAGAATGTTAGTCTATCAGTTTATAATTAGATTTAATATTGTGGAACATCTGCAAGACAAGTTAGTGCCTGTTATCACTTAAGTTATATCAGCTACTGTCACCTCTGAAACTGTTGGTACGGCAAGGCCAATTCATTTGGTTTTTGTTGTACACTGAAGATTGTACACATTTGGGTTTGAAATCAAAAAATGAAAATGAGAAGAGAGCTTAGAATTTCAGCTTTTATTTCCTGATATTTATATGTAGACGTGTTAAATGACAGAACATAGCGCATTTTATATCAGACCACCCAGTGTGTAGGCGAGTAGGTGACAGGTGTTTCTTGCTACCCAGGTGTGTCCTGTTAGATTGATTGATGAAGTAATAAAAAATAAGTACACCTCATTGAAATTGAGGGCTTTTTTGACATATTTGAACAAGCAAACATTTGATCCTATTTGAAACAGTGTCTATTACTAAAGAGGATACACTCTATCAACTGACACATACAATTTACAATTGGTAGTAATTTTCACAATTTAAATTAATAAAAAACAGATCAGTCACATGGACACCCCTATATTTATCACACCTTCAAATTCATTCAATTAGAATCAGGTGTTCAAAATTGGGTGCCAGTGATTAGAACCTGCTTAGGGAGTGCAGGTGGAACATGTCATATTTGTACCCCTCTCATATCTAGTGTCTGGTGTTCCCTTTAGTATTGAGGTGTGTTGTGTCATCATGTCAAAATCTAAAGAGATCTATAAGGCATTCAGAGAAAAGGTAGTGGATGCCTATGAGTCTGGCAAAGAATTTAAAAAGATCTCAAATGACAATTTGTCTAGGAATGGCCGTCCCAGCAAATTTAGCCCAAGAGCAAGCCGTCTGATGCAAAAAGAAGTCTCTAAGAACCCTAAAATTTAATCACAGGATCTGCTAGTAAATCTTGCAACTGTTGGTGTCAATGTGCATGCTTCTACAATCAGAAAGAGATTGCACAAATTTAATCTGCATGGGAGGCATGATAGGAAAAAGCCTTTGCAAGATGAGTTTGTCAGTGAGCATATAGGCAAAGACCAGACTTTTTTGAGTATTGTGCCCTGGACAGACAAATCAAAGATAGAGTTGTTTTGTCACAGTAACAGCAGATATGTTTGGCACAGACCAAAGGCAGCTTTTCAGGAGAAGCACCTCATACCAACTGTGAAGCACGGTAGCGGAAATATTATGGTTTGGGGTTGCTTCGCTGCCTCAGGAACTGGACAGCTTGCATTCATTGATTCAACTAGGAATTCTGCATCATATCAAAGAGTGCTTGAAGATCATGTGAGTCCAACTGTCCGAAAGTTGAAGTTGAACCTAAAGGTGGACCTTTCAACAGGATAATGATCCTAAGCACACATGAGCAAATCCACAAAGGAATGGCTCAAGAAGAAGAAATAGAGGGTTATGGCATGGCCTAGTCAAAGCCTGGATTTTAATCCCATTGAAATGTGGGGGGATTTGAAACAGGCAGTACATGCAAGAAAATCCTCAAACATCTTGCACCTGAAAGAATATTGCAATATTCTATGCTAGCAATACTAGCTTGTGAGGCAAAGAGTATACTTACTTTTTCCACATAAGAATATCACAACTATTGATATTTCTGTTGAATAAATAACTCTGGGGTGGTTGTGGCGCAAGTGGTAGAGTGGGTCGTCCACTAACCGTAGGGTTGGCAGTTTGATTCCCGGCCCAGGTGACTCCACATGCCGAAGCGTCCTTGGGCAAGACACTGAACCCCAAGTTGCTCCTGATGGCAAGTTAGTGCCTTGCATGGCAGCTCTGCTTCCATTGGTGTGTGAATTGGTGAATGAGACACAGTGTAAAGTGCTTTGGATAAAAGTGCTATATAAGTGTGTCATTTACCAATTGAAAAAGCTAATTTTGCTTGTGATTTTGTTCAAGTACATCAACTTTACTCATAGGCACTGTTTCAAAGATGATCATATGTTGGCTTGTCCAGATATGTCAAAAAAGCCAGGAATTTCCATGAGGTGTACTTGTTTTTTTCAGATGACTGTAACTCTGAACACCTATGCTTGGTTTCAGCCTTAAGAGTAAGCCAACATGAAGATCAGAGAGCTGTCTATGGGAGAAAAGCAAGCCATTTTAAACCTGAGAAAAGAATGAAGATCAATCAGAGGCATTGTACAAACATTGGGCATAGGCACTCCTTCCATAAATGTTACAGTAAATAAACCTCCCTTTACAGAAAGCTTCACCATATGAACGATTATAATTGTTTTTGTTAAATAAGAACAAATTTTTAGTGCCTGTGATAATGTATTACAATAATGTATTACAGTAGATGTGATTATCCTTGCAGCCGGCACTCTGCTAACAGCCACGCTGTTATACATTCTGACTAATCAGATTTTTTGAATTGAACAAATGCTGTTGTACGGTATATATTGTATATGTTATATACAGTATGTTACATATTGTTTTGTATATTTAAACTACTAGTCCCTGATGCCCCACAAATGTATGTCTACCCCTTGGAATTTTTATTTTTTTCTACACTCTGTGTGCTTTTCCTTTTTTTTTTCCATTTTGGAGGTGATATGCATGTGCTACATCTAGAAGTCTAAAATGAGTGATTATGTTTTACAGAGACTAAGCCGGCCTGTATGTTCAATGGAGTGGAGTATCATGATGGTGACATGTTCAGGATGGATGCCTGTCATTTCTGCCGCTGCCAGGGCGGTGTATCAGTGTGTTTCACAGCACAGTGCGGCATCCTCCACTGCGAACGCTACTATGTACCAGAGGGAGAGTGCTGTCCTGTCTGTGAAGGTGACCACAATCATGTGACTATTATAGTGAAGTGCTTGAAGAATTGCTAACATTACTAAGAATGAATGGGGAATATTGTAATTAATGGTAAATGTGCACTTATATAGCGCTTTTATCCAAAGCGCTTGACATTGTGTCTCATTCACCCATTCACACACACACTCACACCAATGGTAGCAGAGCTGCCATGCAAGGTGCTAACTTGCCATCAGGAGCAACCTGGGGTTCAGTGTCTTGCCCAAGGACGCTTCAGCATGTGGAGTCACCCGGCACGGGAATCAAACCGCCAACCGTACAATTAGTGGACAACCCGCTCTACCACCTGCGCCACCGCCGCCCGCATTAGGAGCTTAATTAGGAGCTAATGAACCAGTGAATTGATAAATATGACCTAGATACTCACATTGTCAAGTTGGTGATATGTTGCATATTTTAAGGTAAAGTAATACTCACACTGTATTGAAACCGCACACAGCACAGCCGCAAGTCTACAGTGTCAAAGCACAGTCATTAGATGTACAGTGTGATCAAAGTGACCCAGCCCTACCTGTAACTACATATTATTAGCAGCAACACAACAGCCATTTAACAGGCTCTTGAACCAGTAACTCCATAAATAACGGGTTGAGTTTGTGTAAAGAGTTTTCATTGGATCGGCATGCAATATTAGACTGAATGGCCGCTTCCTTACTCTGTAGCAATGACGAACAAATTAATACTGACGTTTTTATTTAAAAAAAAAAAATCATGATTGGGATTCACTTATCAATCTGCAGTCATAGAATTGTAATGAACAATTTAGCTCAGGGGCTTTTTTGCATCTTCTATTTAATGTCTGTTTGAAATTAAATCAGATGATGATTACCCAAGCAAGAATGCTAATAAATGCCCGCACCCCTGGAACAAGCTGGTAGGGCAATTAGATGGCAGCAGGAATTTTTCAAAAAATGAAATACATTAAAATGGATCATGAGGGAAGACCCTATCATCTGAACTTTTCACAGGGACATCATGAATTCTTTGCCTAATTTTTATTCTCCCAATTAAGCAAGCATCCTGGGTTAATTAGTTCAGGGAACTGCTTGTTGTTTTACTTTATAGACCAACCAAACACAGTGTGCCTGGGAGCATGTAATTTGGATTGTTTTGCATGTCTCTTGGGTCTCTTCATCCCACCATATTACTGCCTCATATTAGCTCCTTACATTTGGCTGCTACTATTAGAATTATCGGATTATTTTTTATGTGCAGATTAGTTTTGTTATGTTTTTCCAGCACTATGCTTAATTAAGATGAAGACCCCATTACATGCCACAATATTAGTCTGGGTAATTTCATTGCTATGAAATTTATAAGTAAGCAAAATGTTGATGCATGTGGAAAGCTGGATTTCTGTACATCTAAAGAACAGTTATATTTCCAGCAAAGCGTATGGTGTGTGTATAAATGGATCTGGTGATTGTTTTCAATAAATCAAACAGTCTTCCATCACTTAGTTGCTACCTCTGATAATTTATTCAAATTTATTCAAATTAGAGGTGCTGTTTCTATACAACTGTATTACTTCACTTTTTTTTTTTTTATCCCCATGTAAAATCATGAGTAATGGGTGGTAATTAGCAGCTGCAATGGTATAAATATGTTGTGGGTGATTTACAAAGAAGTGTGCAAATTACATCATATGCAAAGCAGTAGGAAAAACATCTTTTTATTCTTGATCGTCCAGGCAAGTCAAGATCGCTTCGCAAAATTAAATCTTTAAAAACCTTTGAAAATGCAGTAAGAATGCAAAATTACTGTAAAGCGTGTATGATTTGTTCCTAAGATAGGCATGAATAAAAATGTATTCTGCATCTAACAATCTGTGTTTAAATGCTTTTAGCACTGGCGGTGTGAATATGCAGTGAATATCTAGTATGAAACCAATTTTTCCATGATGATATTTTAAAAAAGTTTATCATTTTGAGATCATGAGGCATACTTATGTTAAATGTTCCAAATATTAAAACCTGGTTTAATTTTGTCTTCAACTAGTGGGAACAGACTTCTACAAATATAATACCTGCCCTTTGGTCATACTGATTTTTGCACACAATAACCTTTCCAGCAATGGTTTTCAGGATTAGTGCAATGCATTGTGGTTGTTTTACATGTACAACTTTAGTAAATCTGTGCCTCAGTGTAATAGTTTGGCAAGACGTAGTGACAGTGTATGAGTAAGAGTAACAAATCTGATCCATAAAAAGAGCAAGGGCAACTTCAGGGATTAATTCCTCCCTCTCTCTGTTTCTCTGCAGATCCTATCTTCCCTGCGCTGAATTTTGCCGGCTGCTATGTGAATGGCCAGATCCTGGCACATGGGGATCACTGGCGAGAGGACGACTGCACATTCTGCCAGTGTGTGAGCGGCGAGGCCCGCTGTGTGGCTGCTGCCTGCGGCCATAACTGTCTCCATCCGGTCACAGTGCCTGGAGAATGCTGTCCTGTGTGCGAGGGTAAGGACAGAGTGAGAGTGTGTGTGTGTTTATTTGTTATGTCTTTCCATCCCTCCTTCCCTCTTCTCTATTGTTCATTGTTCCTAATATACTTGTATGTAGGTCACCTTGTGTTCATATATGTGAGGAATTTGCAACTAGTTCGTTCCAAATAGTGTTTTTTGAAACTGTTTATGTAAAGATTTAACAGACACTAAAAGTAGTGGTTGTTATAAAATCCACCCAAATCTAATTATATCAGCTAAAATATTCATACAAAACACCAAGACTAGCTTTACCCTGCTAATTTTCTCTCTGTACTTCTATTTGTCTCTGTAATGAAATAATGACTCTTGCACCACAGTCACAGAAACATCCTCTGTCAGGTCAAGCTGGAGAATATAGATTTGATATAAGCGAGATGTGCTGCCTGGAGCTTCAGTGGCTTGTCTCCACTTTATTCTCTGCACGGTCACAATCACAGTTTCTCACCATGATTTAGGGGTGTGACTAAACTGTAATCAGCTCTTGTTTAATGCAGCCGTCCTCAGTTCTAATCATGAGGACAACTTGCGTTTTTCATGTGCATTTCTCACCTTACTCTTTCTTAGCCCATGAGATGTGTCTGGCAAAAAATAAATAAATGCAATTGTGCAGTGCTTGGGGTTTCTCATATTGATTCTGAAGAAGGGAAAATTAGGCGTAATATTGTTTTAAAAATAAGACATTTCAGCTGAGACTATAAGCAATAATAAAGACTATAATGCTTTGTGTCTGGAGGGGTCTGGTGGTGTATTTAAACCTCCTCCAACAGCTACTGGGATCCATCTCATTATAAGCCCTGCTCCTGCCTAAATGTCTCTGGGCAGGTGTATGTAATAGGGTTCTTGTCTGTCTGTTCTGCTGTCTGCTTCTTCCAATTAAAGATCTGCTCAAATTCACTGTGCAGATCAATACATTATGAAGAAATCCTGGAAATGAATATTACACTCGCAGGACACATCAGCAAAATGTTACGCTTGTTCATATCCTTCCATTATAATCAGAATGCAAAGGGTCCAATTAGAAATGCACTGGTCTACTGAGAAGAACTCCGGTTGGCAGAAGGGATATGAGAGAAGAATGAATGAAAGGAGGAAAGGAGGCAGCAGCATGGCCACAGGCGTCTTCTTTTATGTGTGTGGGCAGCATTGATTCTCTCTCTCTCTCTCTCTCTCTCTCTCTCTCAAACCCCTTTTCAATTAATCTTTTATGTGGTTGTCCATTCGTGAAGCAATTAGAGATGTGGGACTTACTGACTGTGTAGTGCACCTTCACATATATGATATGAGCACACACACAGATTGACAGTCAGACCACAGTACACTTCGTACATACAGTACTAGAATTGCATTGTAATCTACACACCTTTCTGTATCTCTCTCTCTCTCTCTCTCTCTCTCTCTCTCTCTCTCTCTTTTTCCCTACCGTCTGGCTCAGATCAAAGAATGTCAGGCTAACTCTGTGGCATTGTCCTCAGTGGAAAGTTAGAGCCATCATGCTTTGCGGGCCGCTACACCGCTCATCCGACTCCAGTCGTACCTGCGCTACTCATTAATTTGATGTGAGCATGCTACCCTATATTTCACAGTCCATTTAGACAGCTTGTATTTGGGTAGATCTTATGTGGAGCTAAAGACAGCTGTTTAAATAATGATAACCCTCACTGCATTTAAAGACCATATTCTACGCTCCAGGCACAGGTCTGTGCACTCAAATTTCGAAGTCTTTCTTATAGAAGGTGGGGTATATTGATTTTGCTGGGCGTTGGTAGTATTATGTTACCTGTGCATTGAATGCGCTGTGGCACTATGGCGTGCTCTACTGACCTAGCTCTTCGATTATTTTGCTCATAGTAACACAGACAAACAGAGGGAGAGCCATTTATTGTGTGGTCCCAGAGGAGAGGAGGTCGGAGAAAGGCTATGTTTTGCTATAAGCCGCCGTGCATGTAGGCCTCCCATTTGTGAGCCCATTATAGCACAAGGCAGTGAATAATAAAGCCATGGTGTAGCGATATCCCCTCTACCACCCAGACAGATGTCTTTTAAAAATAGCCATACCTGTTGGCAAGTGCTAGAGAACTCTTTGTCCATTCTGTTCACTCATTTCCATAAGGCATGTGTGTGAGACTACGCCATGGAAGGAGTTGGTGAAATTGCCACAGGCTTTTAGCAGCTGTACATTAGCTGGTGAGAGAGGACAATGAGAGAAATGATAGTTTGGTCAAAATTGCATCCACAAAGGCACTTAAGAATCTGTGTTTCAGTCTGTTTTTCTTTCACACAATTGGTAAGTTCTTATAATGTAGAAGCATCTATGATGGAATAACAACTATACACATAGTGTGTTCACAATTTTTTTAACTAATGATTATTTTGATAATATATTTTTGATTAAAAAAATAAATAAATACAACTACAGACTCTTAAGTTGGCTTAATTAAGTAACAGGTTGCTAACTGCAGTACAATAATTCTGACATTTATTAGACAATCTGTTATGGCATAAGACCATTATCAATTAGCACTTACTGTATGTTGACCATATATCAAATCAGACACTCAAGGTCACTAAATACACCATAAAGTCACAGCTTGTTGGGAATTCTTTTTACACTATAGAACAATGGCCTCAATCACTAATAATAATTTTCACCTGCATTTTAATCTGTGATTTGTACGGTCAAATTCAAAACAAAGGTCAATATCCACAGTCTTTCTTGCTAACCGAAACACTCAGATTCATTATGCTTGCTATATTTGTGCAAATTGAATCAATTTCAGTGTGTGACATTGACTCCAAAGCTTCAGGGTTGAGAGTCTTAGGTTAATGCCTTGAGTCAGGGAATCTACTTTTTTTGGCATCAACTCCCAGTAACTTAAATATGGACCTAAAAGTATACGGAATATGGGTAATATAGATCAAAAGGACTTGATGACTTGATAAACAACATATAGTACAAATATACTATCCATGTTAATAACATTAAAGTCTTGTCAACACTATTGGGTTGGCAAAAATGTTGAAAAATCAAGTTTAACTTCTTAAAAGCTAAGTCGATTTGAATAGTTGTGCTACTTCAAGTGACGTGACGTAGTGCTTCATAACAGACAGAATAGGTGCTGATGAAATATCTTGGCAACTATTTATATTTTCAACTTGATCAGTTTTGTGAATTAGATGAATTTGGAATCATGTCTTTGTGCTTGATTTAACATAGAGCTGAACAAGAAAATGCTTCATAAATATTCTGTTTAAGAGCCACTAAAGCTCCACAGCTTCTCCTCAGTGGTCAGTGCAGTTTTATTCCCTGATCATTATGTTTGTTCAAGGTGACACACTCTCTCAGGCCAGGGGAGGTTCTTGTGCCAGATGCTGAGTGTGTAATTAAGTAAATGAAGTCTGTCAGACTAGGACGAGCCACTGTGAGCTTGAAGCATGTTTAGTGAAGCTCAGCCCCGGGCTGCTGAGGGATCCACTCCTGAATTATGTGTATTTATTCCTGATATTCTTGTATTTCTAGCAAAATATCAGTCTTTGCTTGCATTTATTTGAGTGCATGTGTGCTTTGTTCAGGATTTTTTCATACAAAGATGGATAGGTTCCAGCATGAAAAGGGCAGTCAGTACTCCTGACGCCTCGATGTGAAGCAGCTTTCTTAATGAATTAGAAAATGAAGACTTGCCATAGGATTGTCCATATCAAAGGAAGCTCATTTTTAATTCATAATAACCATATATTCAGACAAAATAACCTTGGGCACAGGAAGATGAAGTGAGAGAAGGTGGTAGACATTGGGAAAAAGTGGGGTAGAAAGAATGGAAGAATGCTTGTATTCAGCCTGTATCTGATCTGGCTTAATTAAATTTGTCACCCTAAAAATAATAGGCATTGATCTGCCTTCAGCCCTGCTTCTCATTTTGCGTGAGCGAGCCGTGGGAATTATCAACAAAAAACGACCTCTGACCAAAAAAATAGCTGCAATGCTTCAGCAGCCTCTTGGCCACAGCAGACGCATGACATAAGCCTTTTGTCATCCCAAGACATGCCACTACAGTCCGCTGCCCCTTTTTCTCCCCATGTTTGCGTAAAAGTGTCCTGTTATAACTCTGTGTGCAGGGCTGTGTCCTATAAGCTTTTCTTCTGTTTCTTGCAGTAAGTGTCATGTGTTCATGGCAAGTCCACTAAAGGATCTCAGGAATGGTGATCTCAACTTTTTTTTTTTTTTTTTAACGATCCTCCGTTTCTTGAGTTCAGAGCGTGGCTTGATTTAAAGCAGGAATGACAGCGATGGCGCTGCAGCATGTCAGAGCTGTCATAACCTAAACCACACAGCAGTGTGCACGCCACTGATATACAACACACTGTGCTATATTAAAAAGCCCCATAATCTTTTAATGGACTGCAACAAATAAATTATAAGCACTAAGAATTTCTTTTAAAATTAGATGAGGGTACAGAAGGGGATATCCACTTATGTTGTGTCTGTCTGTGTGTCTCTTGCTCTCGCTCTGCTCTTCCTTTCTTTTACATTGTCCTGCTGTCAGGCTCTGTGTCGTCTCACTGTCAGCCATTAACAGAACCTAGGAAGTAGGATTCTGTTTAAAATTGCTTTCAACTCCCATGACTCACAAACCCAGTCCCGGACGAGTCTTCACATTCTCCCTTTCTTTTACCATCTCTCAAAAACACACACGCACACACACAATCACTCACTAACTCACTCTGCGTTGCTCAGCCTGACTCACCTCTGCCAGGGGAATGTGTGTGTGTGTGTGTGTGTGTGTGTGTGTGTGTGTTTTTTTTCCCAGAGCCCACCTATATCACCATGGCGCC
>JAOUWY010000002.1:13260205-13279665 GCA_025728095.1 Prietella phreatophila | reverse complement strand
ATGGCCCCGGCGGGAATCAAACCCCGGACCCTGGAGGTGTGAGGCGAATGTGCTAACCACTAAGCCACCGTGCACCCTCCAACAGGTCATTACAGTTTATTTAATGTATGTAGCTACTTTAAATATATAGTTAAAGGTACACACTGTCCACACAAAGGATAAATATGAAAAGGTACAAAAGATAAGTGTGCCACCCCAGGAACAAGGGGTGCTAATAGTACTAATACTTGACTACTTTTTTTTTTTTTTCTGAGAGCATGCATTTTAAAGGAAAGATTAAATCATTAGTGAAATTCTGTACTGCATATTGTTGTACTGTGTCTAGCAGTCCATGAAGGTAACACTTTAATTTTGCAGGTTTTCGAAGCTCTTCATAGATACCTTTCCATTTATTGCATATGCATTGCTCGCATAACAAGAACGAAGTAAGAAAAAGGTACTGTAGATCAGTGAATGACATAGATATGGGTCACGCAATATACATTTATCTTCTACTACTTTAGTGTTTGAACAGTTTATTTAGAATGACCGACTTTCCCAAGGATTAAAAACAAAGATCAAGACTGTGTTGAAACTAAGCTAGTTAGATGAGGTGTGGGACATGCTGTTCTGCAGGTTTATATTACACCAAGCCAGTGGTCACCAACTCTCATCCTTGAGATCTACTTTCCTGTAGGTTTCATCTCCAAGCAAAATCCAACACACCTGTTTTAGTTGATGAAGAACTTGATTAGATCATCAGTGATTAGATCATCATCTAATCATCAGGTGGGCACAATTATGTTTGGAGCTAAAGTCTTCAGGAAAGTAGATATCCAGGAACAGGGTTCGTGACCACTGCACCATAAGAAGTTAATAGTTGCTACCAACTCTACACATTTTAGTGTTTTTCCTGCTCTAACACACCAACATCATCTCAGAAAGGGTCTGTTAATTTATCTGATTTGTTGGATGAGGTGTGTTAGGGCAGAGAAAACAACAAACTACAAATGCATTAAGAGGTGCTGATGGAAACACACATGTAAAAAGAGACATTTAAAACAATTTAGATTTGATTATGTATTATTTATGCATAAACATATAACTTTATATCTTTTCCCTGACAAATCCACTAAATACCAGTCTTTACTGTCTTCTTTTCCTCTTCCATGGCTTCATTTCCTCCTACTGTATGTTACATTCAAATTGGTGTTACACATTCTTTCCGTATACATTCTGAAATTGAATGATTGCATTGAACATCACTGACCCAACATTATACTCTTTAAAAAACATGGTATTCATTTGATTAAAACAATAGATATGATGCATGCTTTTGATAGCTGCTATAAATTTGAGTAGTCAGGAAAGAGCCAGTGACCGCTGTGGCATGTAATAACATAGCACCATATTAAATAAACAAATCCATTCATGCATTAGAAAAAATAACATTACGCATATTAGAGGTTTTGGACAATTCTTAGTACATTGCCATCTTGTTTTGTCTAGCAAGGTACCATCTAGGTATATTGCAGAAAGTTAATCCTAATTCCATGGGGGGAAAAGCTAAACTTGAACAATAAAAAAGTTTGTTGACCACTGTGCTTACTGCACTTGTATTAAGTCTATACAGTAGTGTACAGTGTATAAACTAAAACTCCTGAGTAAACCCCTGTATGGCTAATTGGCATTTACGACAAACTCTGTAACGTCCAATTGTAAATTGTACATTGTACAAGTTCCAACACAAAAAGCACAGTATCACATTTTACAACCATTTTGAGAAGTATGGCATACTGACAAAATGCTTAATATGCGATTATAAATCTACTATATAATATTAAGAAAGCATGCCCAACAGAAGTTCAAGTAATGCACAAACAAACAAACAAACAAACAAACAAACAAACAAACAATCTTTGGTTGAGTGTGAAAACTGCATCCCTGTGCTTTTGTCTGAATGTGAATCTGGTATGTTTTATGGAAAAAAGTAAAGTAAAAAAAAAAAAAAAGTAAACAAGTGAACCATTGCAACAGTTCACTGGCATACATACAGGCACAAGTGTAATTTGTAATCATAGAAATTAACAATGTTTTTTTGTTTTGTTTTTTAAATGCATGTAGCATGTTAATATAAATCAGTTCATTTCTTCATCAACCCACTGTCTGTCCTCTGTGGTTTTTGCATGCTCTTGCTAAGGTCCTGACCTATAAGGGTCCCTCTTACTTCTTTTTGGTGAATAAAGTAAACCTCTTCTTTTCCTTCTTGGCAGATGGAACTTCTGAGGCAGTTGAGGATGAAGGAAGGGGCAAGCTCTGCACTTGAGGTTCTGAAGGCCCTGCTACTTGCTCCTCTGCCACATACTCTGCTGCCTTCTCTATGGCCTTAGTCCAGATGTTCAGTTCTTCCTGTGGAAGTAATATGTCACCAAGAATATTAAAATGACTCCTTTAAAATTTTAGACACATGCAACTGAAAACTGAAATTGTGCAAATTGTGGCACCACTTCCAATACGTTCTGTTTATCCGGTGTGACATTTCACACTAAACACATAGCAAGCACAATTTTCCGGTTTACGCTGTACTTCTGCCACACACAGAACACTAAATTTTTCTATATTATGGAATGTATTTCCATTATTTAAACAATCCATAATCTGTGTCAAATTAAATGAAAACAACAACATAAAGTGTCTTAGTAATCTATTGAGCCACCACAAGCCTTCAAAACACCTTTAATGAGCTTTGACACAGATTCTACATGTTTCTGGTATTGGATACTCCCTCGGTTGGTGTTATGATGATGGTGGTGGTAGTGGAGAGTGCCTCTGCAAAGACAGAATATTTCCCTAACATTGGGCATATGGTTCTCCTATTTTTTGGGAACCCTTTTATAATGTTCTGGGAATGTTCTATTTTGACTAACATAGTCAGCACTGTTCCTAAAACATTCTGTGAACTTCGAAATACAACATTCTTTTATGGTTATATGATAACAGACCGGGATGATTTGACAAACGAGATAATATGATATGCAAGATTATACAAGATTACTCTATACATCACTTGGACAATGTGTTTTTTGGTTGTTGTTGTTGCTTTTCGGTTTGTTTAATTGTTCGCAGTGAGAAAGCAAACCAAACCAAATACAATTTGAACAAAAAGTGTAAATTTCACTATGATTCAGGTGCAGAAAATGGACCACTAGGTGTGAAAGTGCCCTAAAGGTTACCAGAATGTTCTCCGCACCATCACGTTTTATCGCAAGGTTACTTTAAGGTTATGAGGACATTAGGGGAATGGAACAGCAGTTAAAATTGAAACTCCATGGTGCAGAATGCAGGAGCAGTCATATACAGTGGTAAGGCATGTTTATAATCTGCCACTCAGAACAGATGTTTGCATGTTAGATTTACTAAACTAGTGCAAGAAAACACATAAATGAATGCACCACTCCCTTTGCGGAGAGGTTGACTGGCGTCATGTGTTGCTTCTGGTGTAAAATAGGCTATAGAGTTCAAAGTGTATTCTGGGAAAGAACTGACCTCATCTCTACACCGGAATAGGTATTCACTTCCATCTCCAAGCCTAGAACATGTGAAAACAACAGAGGATTGTTTCATGTATTATTCCAGATGGCTAAATAAAGAATCAGTCTGGTTAGGTTTCAAAGAAGTCTCAAGACACTGAAGATATGTCAATTACCAGTGACTGATACACATACTTCAAAAGTTTGCATTCCCCATGATTTTTAAAGATAATAATCCTAAACAATGTGCAAAAATAACATTTTGAAAAGTTCTGCCAACAACATTTCAGTCTCTTGTTATGTAGACCAAGAAGTCAGTGTATGACATGTGGCAGAACTGTTCTAGATATATAGCCAAAGACTTGCCAAGCAATCTGTTGGAGCCGAATATTACAACTGGAATGATCCAAAAGCGAATATATAAGAATTTGGATGCAGTTAATAAGACAAGGCATGGGCTTGGTATTAGAGAATATTACTATCACATTTAGAAAAGGAAATACAATCCTTTTAACTCATATCAATTTGGTTTCTTCCAATATTAACAGTTAATCACTATTTTACCATGCTTGTAATTCTGCTTTGTCTTCTTCAGTCTAGGTTAAGGATAAGTAAACTTCTCATGTATGTCATAAAACAGAGCGACTAATTATTCTTTTACTTGGGTTTGACAGTGAACAGCACATTTTGCTATGCTTACCGCAGTTTAAACACCGGTTTCCTTTTCGAATAACTGGTCAGAATCTCGCAAACAGCATCGTGGAGTGACAGCGGGTCTTCTCCATGGTATGTAACGCTATGGGCAAAACTTTTTGCATCCTTGTAGGCAGAAAGTTGGCCAGGCTTTAAAACAAAATAGATGCTGTTCCACGACCTGAGATAAGAAGAGAGAAGTGAAAGGTACTTCATGTTGTATGACAGCTGCTTCTTCTTTTTTTTTTTATATATACAAGATTGGATTTTAGATCAACACAAGAGCATCAGCTGAGGACAGTATACATTACATTACCTATTGGCTGCTTTTTTATTAGGTCCCATCTCATGTTTACGTGTGAGGGTTCCCTGCAGCATGGGTGGCTGGGACTGTGTAGGCATGATGGGAAGAGTGGCAGCACGCTCTGCTTCTTTGGTAGCCTGGGTGGACGTTGAAGGTTCCAGTTCCTGAGATCCGCCCTCCTGAATATCTGAAACCATGGGCACCACTGAGTCCCCTGCAGTGCTATCTCCATGCCCTGAGCTTGGATCTAGTACTCCCATGCCAGACTAAACACAAACACAGATGTGTAAAAAGAAAGATTTGATGAATGGCCATTAAAATGTACACACATATAGAATAAAAAAGGAGATGAAGTGGCAAAATTCACTGACAAGAGACTGCTCCTCAATTGTGTCCAACCGTGAGGACTCTTCAGCATAGCCTGTGTCATCCCTCCTAAGAGCCCAAGGTACAGGGATAATGAAATGAAGCTGTGGATGATAAACTGTCCACAAAGGGTCTGACTTGAACTTGAATTTTACCTGCTGTCCTTTTCCTCTTCCTGTCTGTATTGCTGCATTTCCTGCTGCTGCTTTCTGACTTGAATCAGTTCAAGCTAGGACCAAACAAAAAACAGTAATTATAAGCACACCTTCTCTTATACATACATGGTCACAGCTTGATTGCCCGTACCGTTGTAAGGCGCTCCAGTGCAGAGAATCGTTCCTCCCAGGTGGCAGTGGATTTCTCAAAGGCATCGTGCCTCTTGAGCAACTTCTCTACCTCATCCACAGACTCACCCAAGTCCTTACTAGCCACATACGGCTCCTGAGCTACCAGCCAAGCTTCTGCTACAGATGCATCTCGGGCAAACTGGCACACCTCTAACACTAGAGGGAGACATTAACAACAGTTTACAGGCTTATATATACACATGAAGGATAAAGAGTGGAATGTGCATGAAGTGTTAAAGTCTTGATGAACTTAGATTTGAAGTTTTGTGGCTTTTAGTGTAAATATGTTAGCCTTAAGGCAAAATTCGCATTTAGAAGATTCAAAATTTAAAATCTCTCTCACCCACTAATATGGATAATCAAATTTGATGACATCATTCTGCACTTCGGCTTCTCATCAGGTTTTCTGTCCGATCAAATGCTGTCTAGAATCTGAAGCATCCCACCCCAATATTATATATACTGATTTCATTCGCTTTGAAGAAGAAGGTACTTGTGCCAGTTCATGATTTTTTTCATGGTACTAACTGTCAAGTACGGCTGTCAAGTACAGGCTGTGAGGTAAGCTAAATTCTATTGGCTATTTAAAACATGTAATATGTCCCGTACTGACTGTTAAGTGGAAATGATGTCAAGACGTCGAATAACGCTGCAAATTTGAAGGTATTTCACGGGACTTTAAACATAAGTGATGATGTGTGTTTGAATAATTCAAGAGCACATACACAGTCTAAGCCAGTCCCATCTGTCATCCCATTTAAGCATCATTTCCTCTCTCTTCTCAAGTAGCTGCATCAACTTCTCTTTGATCTACAGGAGACAAAGCAACGAAAAAGAAACAGAAGAAATTTACCAAATCAATCCTCTTAGACACCCCTTCTACAGATCCTAATATGAAAGCTCCAATAGTGTTGTATCTGATTACCTCATTTGCATCCCTGTGCTTCTGTGCTAGTAGAGTCTGCCCTAACGCGACACAATCATTAAACTTTGGTCCACGAGTCTCAATCTCTGCACGGATCCCTTGGTGATACTTCATTAGCAACTCCACTGATGACACATCTCTGTACTCGTGCATAGGAAAAACCCGTTTATAAACATTTTCACAATTCATAACATTACTTTAATTCTCTGTGGTGAAAGTCCCAGCTCACCTGGGTTTCTCCTGAGTTTCTATTTGCTGGATGATGCTTTCCATCCAGGCCATTAGATCCCTAACCATGGTAAAAAAACGGAACTTGTTTGCTGTCTCCTCCAGCTGTTTCCGTCTACCTGCGCAGGCAGCCAGAAGACCCTTCCATGCATCTACCACCTCTTTCTCTGTTGCCTTGATGGCATCTGCCTGGACTCCAGCATACTGGGCATGCAGACGAGCTGCAGTGTCCTGGAACTGCTGTACCTATATATATATTATATATATATAAAACGCCAAATAGAGCAAAATTAAGATTCATATTTCTCAAAAGAGTCCCAAGGTACATTAAATAAACATATTAGTGATGGAAAGGTTTTCAAGTCTCATTTAATATCTTCATAGTCATCTACCTGCTTTCCAAGGGAGCTGATATCTCTCTCAAATGCAGCATGCATGCGATGGAAAGACTCTGCCTTGCTGAAATCCTCTCCCAAATCTTCTGGAAGCTCATTTTGTTTCTCCTCGATCTGGACTACCAACTCCTTGCCATCATAAAAGTACCTGGGTAGCACGACAGATTACAATACATGATCTTTATTGCCTGCTGGATAGACAATGTGTGTGAAATATTATGCATTGAGGAGTATTTATTTTAGCTGATTCGATTTTATCCACAATGACTTACTTGAACAGATCATAAGAAGACATAAGGAGCTGTGTACGGGTGTCAATGAGCTCCAAGAGATCTGCCCAACTCTCGTTAATGCCATCCTTCCATTCAGCCAGAGTCGATGATTCACTATGACCAGCCTCGATCAGCTCATCAATGATGTGATTGAAAGCATCCACCCGCTCCTGTCCCACCGTCCCCGTCTCCCTGGCAAACTCCCTGAACTTATCCCTCAGCATCTAAGTGTCATTTAAGAGTCACATGGACTAATCATTATAATAACAAATCCAGCATTATACATTCATATCATGTTACATGGTGACAATTTAGCCTGTGGCCTAATTACCAGGTTAGAAACAAGAGCTCGTTCAATATTTCATTAGACAGTTGACGTGTGTGTAAACCTCTTCATCTTCTATGTGTCTTACATTACTATGTGTGTGAAGGTGTGTATGATCTGCAGTACCGTTACATGGTCCAGGTCCTGTCCCATTTCCTGTGAAGAAGCCACCACATCACGCTCAGCAATCCACTGCTCCAGATCTTCCACCTCCCTGCTCATGAGGAAGTGATGGTAGGTGTGATCAAGCTTCATCCTGCGATCCTCAGCCAACTCCTTCAGTCCTGCATACTGTTTGTCCACCTGACCCTGCCTCCGGATGATGGCCTCCCTGCACAGGAAAATGAGTATGTAAATTTACGACACTCCTTTTGTTAAAGATTCTTTTACAACAAACTGTTAGCATACCCTTCAGGATGGTCTTCAGCAAACATCTTCTGAGCATGGTCAGCGAGCTTCTGGATAGAATCCGCATAGTCATCAACAACCTGCTTCAGAACCAAGTGCCGCTTTAGCAAAATCACAGCACTCTGCTCATCCTGTAAAGAATGGGTATAATAAGTTACAAGAAGAGAGAAGCAGGTCTTTAAACTCAATGGTTTGAAAGAAATCCAACAAATAGCAAACAAAAGTTTAAGAAAAAATAAATTATTCTGTGTTAAGCTTTGCAAAGGTGTCCATTAATTTATTCATCACTTCCTGAATAGCTCTACCTTTGCTTTATCATCAGCAATCATGTAGAGTTCCTGTTCACCAATCCATGCTTCTGCTTCATCTGCATCATTGTAGTATTGCTGGGCATTATTAGAGGCACTGAGTCGAGCTCGCCGTTTTGCCATTTCATCCTGCAGCCGTGCCCACACCTCCTCCAACTTTTTCATTTCCTCAAACATATGCTCTGCCTCTGGGCTACCTTCTGCAGCCACCATCATACGTTGACCCCGCTGCAACACCTCATCCATACGTGGCTGGTGACCTTCAATCTCCTTCTGGAGGGTCTGTATTTGGATAGATTTGGTTAATGCAAATAATCATGAACAATTAAACAATTGTGATGTTGCCTCAAGGCAGGATAAGACTTGCCCACCTGATTCTTTTTCAGGAGAAGCTGGACTGTCTGTAGATTGTTCCCATGATCCTGTGACATGGCCATAGGCAACCTCTCTTCAAGCCACAGCTAAAAACAAAATCAAATCAAAAGATTAAATGACTGTTCATTAGATCTCTGTGAATCCCTCCTTGTAGAATTGCCACTCACTATCTCATCTGCCACATCTCTATAGAACTGGTACACAGCTTTAGCTGCCTCGAGTTGTCCCTTGCGTTGAGCCAGAGGTGTAAGGAGTTGCTGAAAGTCTCTCTGGACGATCTGCTGCTCCGCTTCCAGCTCCGGCTGCTCTTCCGTCAGTGGGGTATGCTGCTGCACAGCTTCCTGCAGCTCTTGCAGCTCCCGACCTCGGTCTCGCACCTGATTCTCAGTCATCTGCAGGAGTACAGGTCACACTGGTTATATATAGAGGTTTCAAGGCTAAAGTGAAAATCTAAAATGAAATCCAAGCATTTTTACAGCATTGTCTAAGAAGTAAACCAGACTATTTCTAGTATTAAGCAAATCAACATTTGAGCTCATTATACATAAAATGTTATATCAGTACATTCATCTCTGGTATGATCCTGAGCTCAGGTTACTGTTTGTGTGGATTTTCTGAGCATGTTCACCCCGTGCACAAGTTCCTCAGGTTTCCACCAACCTCTCAAAAACACAGCAGGAGATAGAATGCCTGTGCTAAAACTGCCCTGGGTGTGAATTAGTGTGTGAATGTGGGCTTGTGTGGTGCTTGAGATGTATTGGGGTCCCATTCAGGGTGTGACCTTGCCTAGTGCTGAGTGTATAGGATCCACCGTAACCCTGACCAGGATAATGAGGTTACTGAAAGTATAAGGGACTAT
Source organism: Prietella phreatophila (assembly GCA_025728095.1). Taxonomy (NCBI): domain Eukaryota; kingdom Metazoa; phylum Chordata; class Actinopteri; order Siluriformes; family Ictaluridae; genus Prietella; species Prietella phreatophila. The sequence continues at coordinate 13,270,351 of JAOUWY010000002.1, read as the reverse complement.
ACTTTACTATCTTGATGATGTGTGTGAGAATTGTCACCTGGTCTAAAAAATCACTAGCACAGACACAAATTAAATTCACGTCTACCGATTGCACAGTAATTTACAATGCTGAGTACCTGAACAAATGTAATTTGACTCTGAGATTGCCTCTCGTGCAGAACACAACACTGACACTCCCACATTCCAGGATGACAACTGTAGGGTATGAATGCTGGGTCTACAGGGTTGTGTGTAAGTTGCTTGACAAGCAGAATGGAACACTGAGACACTTTGACTGGCGTGTAAAATCACCAGACTGGTGATTTGTAACAGTGGGTGAAACACCCAAACACACATATGTGTTATTTCTTTTGCTAGTTTATGCACACCCTCTGGCCTTAACAGTACAAATCCTGTTAAGCATTACTGGCGGTCAATTTTGCCCACTTTTCCATTCACTGAATGTGTAATTCAGCCAGAGTGCATAGGTGCCTATTTTTGTGTTTCAGCTGCTGTTCCAAACAATGAAAAAAAGATGTGTCATTCTCATGTTCATAAGGGTTATAAAGTCTTTGCAGGCTGTTTGGCACAGATAAAAAAATATTCAGACATGGTCAATTCCTTTCTTACATAACGTGTAGTATATGTGCTCAGCCCTTGTTGTAATCACAAATTTCCATTTTCAAACTTTATAATTCATAATGCACTGGTAACCTGGCACAATACCAAGATGGCATGGTATAATGTAAATAATTGTTTGATACAATGATGGAAACCACAACCCACCATTATCAATAATAATTATTATTGACTTCTTTTCATTATAAATTACATTTACAGCATTTTTAACAGATGCTATTCTCCAGAAGTGCGTTTTAGTCTCTATAAAAAACATATCCTCATGCTAGTACAAATAAGTCAGGGTGTAAGAATACAATCAAGGTAAACCCTGTTAGACAAGAGTGAGCAATATTCGACTGGTCACTTGGCTTTAATCCAAACCACAGATAGACTTGTTGGTGGACATTTCAGGGTGAAAAATCTCTATGGTTCCAATAAATATCCAAAATATTATTGCCTCATATTTGAATAATCTGATTGTGACTAAAAGCCTATTCTAATGGAGTCCATGAAATGCAATTTGCAGTTAATGGGGTCCCTATGCAAAAAAAAAAGTTTTGAGAACCCTTATATAAAGTACTTGATACCTGCTGATATGCTTTAAATCCAGTACTAACTTCAGACTAAAGAGGCCAACTGCTAATTTACAGTCAATAATATTGTAAATTAATTTACTAAAAAAAGGAAAGAAAAAGAAAACAATACATCGGCACACAAGGAAAATATAACTAGTTACAATAAATTAACTAGGAAATGCTTTTGTTTTGAAATTATCATTATTTTGTTGACTAAAACAAACATAAATTAGTAATGTATTGATCCAAAATTAGGCACATTTTAAAGTTAGTTTTCAAGCATGCTCTTATTAACAACCAGTTCATCATGGGATAGTACTGGGAACTATGGGAACATGGGAACCAGTTCATTGGATGGTTAATAGTTTTGTCTTTGTTTTGTTTTTTGTTTTTTTAGCATTTTATTATTTTTTAGCATTTTGTGAAAGAGAAACTCTGCTGTAGGCTTTCGGAAAGAACCTTAAAGGGTACCCTCAGAGGGACTTTAGGGTTCTACGTTTAATTTTGAGCACTTTTAAGCACTTGGACGAATCCCAAAAACAACTATCTAAAGTGCTGCTTGTTTTCAAGAGAAGTGTTTGATATTTTCAGAAATGAATATGAATATTTACCTGATGCTTCTTGAGAAGAATATTGGCACTAGTAAGATCTTTAACCTCCTCATTAACATCACCCTGGAGCTGCTGCTGCAGATTAGCCAACCACTTCTTTAAATCAGCCAAGCTCTCTTCAAACAGCTCTGAGCGATGTGCATCAAACAGAAGTCGGGCCTTTTCCTGTGTGGTATGTTCCAGCTTGTTCCACAGCTCATGAAGTTTCGTCAGACGTTCCATCACAATGGGTTCAAACTCTGGTTTGGAGGCCATCAACTCTTTACCTTCCTAAATAGATGTACAAGGTTCAGAAGTTAAATTTGAATTTTGTTGAATAGATTTAAAGGGATTTACATTGTTTATGGTATGTGAGTAATACGTATTTTATAGTGAGCTTAGACATGTATAAACCTGATCAATTTTGTTCAGCCAATCCTTATTTGAAGCCAGTTCTGCCATGAAGGCCTGGTGCTTTTGCCATTTGCTGTGAAGGTTGCGAGCCTCATCGTATGAGGTGTCCTGAGCAGTCAGCATCTTCTCATTTATCCACAGAGTAAGCTGAGATATGAGGCAGAGATAGGAAGAAATGGAATGAGTATTAAAAGTAAACTCCCTGAAGGCTAGAGAAAGCTATCTATATTCTTTCAGATCAGTTAGAAAATTCACTTACATCCTGAGTGTTCTGAAGAAAGTGTTGCAGGTCTTTGTTGTCTCTGAGTTTCTTAGATACCTCTTTGGCTTTGTCTTGGTTCTTCTCATATCTGCAGGAACATACAAACAGACATTAGGCAAGTTTCCAGTGCATATAAACACACAACTCACAGTGAGAAAGTCTCGCTATCTCCAGAACAAAGCTCTGCTGTACTAGATGAGCACTTTTACTATGAGATCAATACCCATCAGGACAGGCGCCCAGCTCTCACCACAGCAGACGACCTCAATTTATGGGAAAAATATAGACTTCCTCTACACTACCTAATGCTCTTGTCTCAATGCTGCCCCGAGAACGGTGAGATTACACAGCATGTTTTAGTAATCTCCTAACTCTACCTGCTAGAAGGTTAACATATAGACACTTTCAAATCAGTTTAGACTATGGTTACTTTTCTTATCCTTTATTATCCTATTCTTATAAGGTTTACAGTGGTAATCAGAAGGTCATGAGTTCAAATCCCAGCACCACCAAGCTGGGCCCTTAAGCAAAAAGCCTTTAACCCTCAACTGAGAAGAGATAAATGTAAGTCTCCTTGGATAAGGGCACCTGCCAAATCCCATAAATGTGAATGTAAATTGCAGAATAACACTGGTCAAATAAAAGACACAAGATGCATGGACACATAGTATAATATCAGTGAATCTGAAACAGGAACTAAGATAAGAGTATTTAGCATAACCATTATTATTTTTTTCTGACCTGTCTTGGATAGAGTTTATTTTGTCCTTTACTTTCAGTGAGTAAAGGTTTCCACTGTCTATCAGACTTTGACCTCCATCTAGTGTATTTATTATTTTGTCCTCATTAGCATCCATAGTGGTGACAAAGTCCTCATGCTTCTTCAAAGCCTTCTCTGCCCCATCGAGTGTGTCAGGCTGTTCCAGGTGAGCCAGAACGTACTCCTAGTAAATATAAATACAAATGTACAAAAGGTTTTGTATTTGTGCTATGGGTTGGACTGGCCAAATAGCTAGGAAAAGGTTGGCAATATGCTTACCTGGTTGTTCAAGATGGTTTCAGCTTGCTTTGCATCTCTTGAGAACTGTTGGAAACCCAAGCCTTGGTCCAAGTAGTTCTTTCGGCTGTCCCACATTTTTTGCAGCTCATCCCAACCCTTATCTACACCCTTCAGCCTCTGATCCAGCTCTTGGTATTGGGCATCCTCCTCTTGGTCACGGGTGACAGCTGCTCCAGTGTCTCTAATGCTGTGATAGTCCTCCTCATGGCTGTCCATATCATCTTTTAGTGCATCGTGAAGACTAAGGAGCTTCTCTGCCTCTGGCAGGCTTGTAGGCATCTCCTCAGATGCAATGGCCTTCTGTGTCTTGAAAAGCCAGGGCTGAAAGTCATCCAGGTTCTGCAGAAAGTTTTGCAACTTGCTTACTTCACCGAGAGAATCCTCTCTATCCTTTAGTGTTTGTTTCAATGTCTCCCAAGCTTTGTTTAGCTCTGCTTGTTGGGCCAAGATGTCAGCGGCATTCTCAGGATGGTCCTTGACAAGTTGTTGAGCCTCACCACGCAGGAAATCCAGCTTATCCTGAATAGCAGCCAGGTCTCTTTCCATGCCATAAAGTTTCCTTTGGATAGTCATGACAGCAGCCAGGTCATTTCCAAGGTCCTGTGTAGACTCAATGACTCGTGTCTTGTCTTTGATCCATGCCCCGGTTTCATCACACTCAAGCCCATAATTGTGAAGACTGAGTGCTGAATCAACCTTATGCTTCTTAGATTCTACCATATCCTTAAATGCATCCCACCTGTGAGGGGAGTATAAATGTTATTAAAGTTATGTGATATCTATTGATATTTAATAGGACAACTAAATTTAGCAACTATGGCTTGAAAGTCTATACTTAAAGAATGGTTCTTACCTCTTATTGAGACAAGTCTGACAATCTTTCACCTCTTTGAATCGTGGGTGCCTGCTGTCCTCTAGCTGCTTGGCGGCTTTGTTGATGTTGTCCACCAATATCTGCATGTTGCCCATTTCTTGGGCAAGGATGCTTAACCTGACAACACAAGAAATTATTAATGTAAGAAAACTTCACTATTGAAAAATGTTTACCAAAGTGTCACCAGGCAGCTCCTGGAACGCAGAATTTGCAGTGGAATGGCATGCATGTCAGTAATGCCCATATGTTCTTAAAATAAGAAGTACTAAATACCACTCCACTTGACACATTCCAAACAGGGTGGGCTTGCAACATTTGCATACCTATTCTGAACGACCTCCAGATCCTCCAGCGTCTCTGGCGTTTCTAAGCCGATCAGCCATGTCTCTTTCTGACCCATCCAGAGCTCACATGCATCTGTCTCACTGAAAATAGTGTACAGTGCCATAGTGTCCTCTAGCTTCTTCTGTCGCTGGTCTGAGAGAGACAAGAGCTCCATGTACAAATCCCTAATGTCCTGCAAACGCCGCTGGATGTCAGGTGTGTTCTTTAGCTCCTCGGGCAGTGAATTGGCCTGTTTGGTCAAAGCATCAATGATGGCTCCATTCTTAACTGCCTCGTCACTTAGGGCACGATGCCTCTTGAGCAACCTCTGTGTGGTGTATTCCTCATGCCCAATATCTTCAGTGCTCATAAGTCGGATGGCATCCAACAACCAGGCCTTAAGGTCATCAGCGTCACCCTGGAACTGGAAGAAATGTTGAGTGTCCTGGAGGTTCTGTTTGCGGAACGCAGCCAGCTCCTCCAGTTGCTGCCATTGCCTCTGAACTTCCTGCATGCGCTGCTGCACCTTAGGGGTACCAAAATGCTTGGCTTTTATCATCTTCTCACTTTCACCCATCAGCTCCTTCAGGTGATCACGCCAAGCACCTAGCTCATCTTCAAAAGCACGGTGTTTACTCTGAAGCACCAGCACACTGGTCAGGTCCTTGCCATAGTCGAGAGAGGAAAATATGTGTTCCTTCTCACGGATCCAGCTCTCCAGTTCAGCTGTCTCCCAGAAGAAATGCCATAAACGGCGAGACTGTTCCAAGCGGGCCTTGCGTTGTGCTGCAAGTGCACACAGCTCCTGATAACATAGGTCTAAGTGCTGTACCCTGTCTCGAATCACTTGGGGGTCACATGGTTTGTAGCCTGGTTGAGGAGGCAGAGTGCAGAATTTGCTAAAATTCACAGATGAATCTACGCATATTTACATACTTAGAAAGACTGTATGATTATTTTACTTCATAGGTCAAATTACTTTACAAGTTTACAATTCCGGTGCTAATCGTATATGATAATAGCATAATAGCATGCTAATAGCAGGGGAAGAGTAAGAAAATGTTCTACTAACTGTCTCCATTTGCAAATTTAAGAGCAGCTGCATTAGCAGCGCTCACTCTCTCTGCTTGCACAGCAATATCTGCCTCGATTAAAGCATGCTTCTGCAGAAGGTCCTCCACCTCCAACAAGTGCTTCCCAAAATCAGGTGACTGGAGACGATTCTGATAAAAAAGTTTCAGTTAAGTCTCAATCAAACCATATACAAAGAAACTCGAACACTTGAAATTTAGAACACAATTATACTTTGACTGATCTTTCTGAAAAGACAATTACACAAAATTTTTAAAGCTTAAAGAACTAACAAATTTCACAACAGTAATCAAAAACCTCTTCTACCTTCATCTCATCTATCCAGTTAATGATGTAAAGCATTTCCTGGAAGATTCTTTGCAAGGTGAGATTCTTCTCCAGGCGGCTCCTGCGAGCGCTCAGGAGCTCCTGGAGGTAGTCCCAAAGCCTCAGGATATTGTTCTTCCTTGCATCAATCCGTTTAGCATCATGGTACCTCTCTGCCTCAAGCTCTTTAGACAAGGCCACCAGGGCTTGTACACGCTCCTCATATGCAGCAATGTCTGTCTCAATGGCATCATGCTTTTTCTTCGCTGCCTCTACAGCTGGTAGATCATATCCAAAATTGTCCTACAACGTAAAGGGGTACATTGAATATATTGCTTATTTTTTAGACTGTGGCATGTGGATGCAAAAAACAACCACTCCTGATTTATTCGAAAGCATGCAGGCAACACAATTTACCTGTGCTACCAGTTTCTGGTTCTCCAGCAGCCAGGTTTCTCTCATGGCACCCTTTCTGTCAAAACGATGCGCCATTTGTTCAAGCTTTTCCTGCCTGATGAGTTCATCTCTAAGCACCCGCTCTCGCTCATATTCAGCCCGCTCCAATCGCTCCCATGCCTGGGTCAGGTGATAATTGTTCACACTCAATAACTCAATAATAGTGCTATACAACATGAGATATTACTAATTTTATCATATTATTATTATTATTATTATTATTATTATTATTATTATATGCAAACCATATATACTTAAGAAAAGCTAAGCCAATAGAGGTGTCTCACCCTGTTGATGTCTGCCACCAATGCACCTTCTTTAGGGGTGTAAACCTTCTGATTGTTGGCCCTCATCCTGCTCTGGATTGTAAAGAGCTGTACTTCCAGGTTTCCCTTATCCTGGAATCTTTATAGATGTTGGGATAAAAATGTGAGATAATTCAATGTCATTGCCTAAGTCAAATTAAGAACACACAAAAAATAATAAGAATAAAAATAAATGAAGTCCATTTTTGCGCTTACTTTTGTGGCTTCTCCACAGTACGATACGAGTTGAAGGCTTGTAATTGTTGCTGGACTCCATTCAAAGAGTTTGCGAGTTTGCGGTTGTTGAGGATAATGATGGTCTGTTCAATCCATGTTAGCAGGTCTGAGGAAAGTGTCTCATACATCTTAATCATCTCTTCTGTCTCAATGGCTTGGTCCAGCACCTGAAGAATTATATGCCTTTTCAGTGCAAGTTTGATTTATATAAATCACACATGCTCACAGAGTTAAGCAAGCACTTACATAAAAATAGAATTGCTCTCACCTTCCCAACTCGTTTGCCTTCAACTGCCAGAGCTTTCATCTTGGAGAAGTAATGGTAGAAAGCAACAACATAAGTGATGATGGATTTCTCATCTGGGTTCTCAGTAAACACATCTGCAAATAACAGAACAAAGAGATTATCTCTTTCAAACAGAACCATGGTAAAATAAAAGTTTGTTTGCATTAGGATTCTCTGGTATAAAGACATTTTCATACCTTCTGGGTCCAGGAGCTTGGTGACTCCAAGATTTCTCTCAGCCACATTGAAAGCTTGTTGAAGATTGTGAGTTGGATTGGATCTCTGCAGGTTGCCATAGTCAACCAGATCTGGCCTAAAGGAATGAACGATAAGCAAAATTCAAGAATTTTTTTCAATGTTTTACAGTATTTCATTTCTTGTCAGTATTTATTTAGTTTGCTTTTGCTTCTCTGTACCTGTGTTTGTGTATGAGGGCATTAAAAGCTAAGCCATCCTTCCAGCTTGTGGTGAAGTTGGTGATATTTACATTCGGGTACCTAAGAATACAAAATAGAACCGAATTAAAACCTATATATGATACTGTATATGCTATATGATATACTGATAGCATAGAGACGACCAATAACATTTACCCAGCTGTCTTCATTTGACACCAAAGCAACAAGGCATCTTTAGCAGAGCGTGTCTCCTGCTTACCAGTCAGGTCTGACTCTACTACAATGTCTTGAATCTGTGAGACAGGAAGGATCGGAAAGCAGATGTGTGTAAGCTGTGCACATTATTTCATGGCATTTATAGGCATTGTAATTTACCCTATCAAATGTAATTGTTATCAAAAATGTTATAGCCATCCATTTTGTGTACCACATTTCCTACACAAGGGCTGCGTGGAGCCTATCCCAGGGATTGCAGGGCATCACACATACATTCACACACTATGGACAATCTGTAAATGCTAATTAGCCTACAATGCTGGGGAGGACACCGGAGTACCCAGTGGAACATGCAATCTCTGTGTACACGGTGGAGATGGGATTCAAACCCCCAACCCTAGAGGTGTGCGGCAAATGTGCTAACCACTAAGCCACCATGCCTCTCACTGTCCCACATAACTTCACTTAATTAAATTTTATTTAGGCTTGAGTTCTGGGAGCTGTGTAAGGATTAAAAACTAAAAATGGATATGCTCTCTTTTATCTTTTCAGTTTTTTAACACATGGAAGAATCCAGACCAAAGAAAAAGTAGTCAGTTAAATCCTTTCCTTTTCTTCCATTTGGAGGGATTAAATTATGCAGAAGATCATATTGTTTAAACTAGCTGAGCTAAAAATACACTGACTGTCAAATGTAGTAATTAAAATTAAATAGTAACCCTGTTTATTTGTCAGTATAAATATTAATGTTTTGTTGCTGTGAAACCAAATTAAAAAGCATGGATACAAACTGCTGTATAACTGGTGGGACATTTGAATAGCTTGTAGACTGTTTCTGACTTTTACTGACGTAACATATTACTCACTCGTATACATTATGAGCACTTTAATCTCAACCCTGGTGTAATCAGCTCACCTGGAAGCGAAGAATGATTGTCCAAATGAGCCCCAAGATAAGTCGATGGTTCCCATCTACAATATCATGTGACCCCATGTTCTCCAAATGAACCCTCTGCTCCCTTAGAAACTGCAGGGCCTTGTCTACATTCTCCAGACAGTGAATCCTCATTCGACCTTTAGTGGGCCTGGGCTATAAAATGCAGAAATAAGCTACAGGATGCTGAAAGGTAACCATGTCTGTAAAGTCTGCCTAGTTGTATCAACAGATACTCACCAGCCTTTCACCTGACAGAACCTCAAGTAGCTTGATGAGCATCCTCCCATCCCGCAGGTCTAGATATAGGTCTGATATCCGGCAGTTGACTCGAGCCAGGATAGAGTTTACCCATTTTGTGAAGGTCTTCTTTTGCACAGCTTCTCGCTCATCTGGTGGGCAGAGTGAGAGGAAAGTATTAAGCTAGTCTAAAAATGCTTGCTTGTCTCACCCCACCACCACCTCCCCTTCTGTTGTCCATATGTTCACTTGTAACATAGATTTATGACTTTGGGGCCTTAAGAGTACACACAGATACTATCTGCTGAGGAATGTGTATTTGAGATAAACAGAAATATGCATGTAGGTGTACTTTTTGACTTACTTTATCACACATATTTTTTTGATTGTTCCTCTTATAAAATAATCGGACCACAGGGGCTTCCAAAAAAGTACAAGAGATAAAATGCTAAGCAAAAGCAAAATACAATACCCAAAGATGATATATCAGCATGGAACGCTCACAAATCCTCCCACCATTGAGTTTGAAACCTTACATTTTAAGTAACAAATACAAATGAAGTAGCATTTGCAGTATTTCAAATGATGTTCTTATTTATAACTCGCCACTCGCCAAACGAGATCTTAAATTAAACTGCATCATTAATAAGTGTTTTATAAATGATTCAGTGCTCATGACAACAAAAGTCAGGCAAAGAGAGAGAGAGAGAGAGAGAGAGAGAGAGAGAGAGAGAGAGAGAGAGAGAACGAGAGAGAGAATGCATTTAACAGTAATGCAGAAAAGTGGCATTTGGATGGAAAACATTAGAACAGGGTCTGAGAGTAAGAACCCATGCTTTTAAGCGTATCCTCCCTGAGACCCATGAGACACTAGCCTACCACTTTTACCACTAACTACAGAAAAACAGTGCAGAAGCACTGTCAAACCATATGGCCCATATGTCACTCTTCCACAACCCCTCCTGACCCCCCCCAAC
>JAOUWY010000002.1:13229154-13242106 GCA_025728095.1 Prietella phreatophila | reverse complement strand
ATAGGATTCCACTACCGGCAACCGAGCTGCACAGATCTCATTGCACCATTGCCCTGGACATTTTTGGATATTTTTCCAGTCCTTCATTATGGGTGAGATATATTTTTTATTATTGCTTACTGTTACACATATTGTCCTCACTAATCCGAAACCTGTTATATGTTTTTGGTGTTTCTTAACCATGTTGTGAGTGTGTGTGTTTTCAACTTTGTGCTCTTTCCATACAGTGTATTGATACCTGTTTCTTAAACTCTTTGCATGTGCTTGTACATGTATATGTAGATTATATGATATATGTGTTACCACTACTGTTTTATTGTGTATTCTTTCAAATTTTTGTGCTTTCTCAATGTTCTCTGTCCAGCTGGCCAAAATCCTCATTCAGCTGGACCTTCTCTCTCTCTGCTTCTCAATCTCTCAGGCCTGGATTTTTATCTACATTATCAGCTGGCACATTTAGCACTGGACATTACTGCTCTGCTGGAATGGCGCTCCTCTTCGACTGTACCCCCAGAGTTTCCTCATCCTCCTGGTTATCATATCATTCCATCGGTAACCTATGCTCATGTCTCTACTCAAACTGAGGCTCATCTGTCACCCATAACATCTATGGAGGGCCCATTTATTCTTTGCTTTGATGATGACAGTAGCTTTGCCACAAACACACCACCATGTTATCCATCACCTACGGATTATTCTCCGACGAGTCCTATCCTCTCCGCAGTGTATGATAGTGATTCTCAATAAACTACATACTCTTTCACACTTGTGTTTTCATGTTTCCCAAATTTATACCCACAATGTAATGCAGTGAATTTTGCTAAAGAATAAAAGCACATACCAGGCACGCAGAAAGTTAAATAATCAGTGATAGGGTGCTTACTATATTGAGGTTGATTAACAGCACATCCTGAAGTGTTTTATTCCTCTTATACCACAGTAATTTGTCAACAATCACAATTAACGCCTTATTAAAGAACTTCATATCACACACTGACATTTTATCCATTTATATTTCCGTTTCATATTGTGGAACAGTCGTTCCCTCGCTAGCATCTCTTTTCTTTTTTTTTAAATCCGTTTACGTCAAAAAGATAACGTATTAGTATGCGCACATTAATATAAACCCATGCTTCGCCTTGCAGTCGGCACATTATAGAAATCTATCTACACCATCTGACTAATTAGCTTTAAGAATTCAATAGTTCTGTGGTATAAATCTGTATAAATTCACAACATTAAGCAGATAACTGAAAGGACAAACCCGTTTGGCCTCAGCGCTCAGGCAACAGAAATCCCGCGGCTGCTTCATATGACAGCTGGATGGGTCAGTCAGCAGGTAGACTGGTGAAAGTGATAAAATGAGCTGTAATTATCTTGAATTCTTCTGAATAAATATATATCATATTGTATAATGTAGCATATAATAAAAAAAGACAGTCACCTAGTTGTGTAGTGTCATCTAACAATCGTGTCCAGGCAGACTTTAGAGATTTGTTGTAGAGATGAGTCTTGGAGTGATCTCGGATTAAATTCCACAGACTAGCAAGGGGTCTCTCCAGTTCCATGGCACCCAAAAACCCATGAGCAGAGGGTCTGGACGAGGGCCGATGGAAGGTCTGTACTCCATTCTCTAAGCCCTGGTGTCTGGGGAAAAAACAAGTGGGTTGGTGTAGAATAGGTCAATTTTGTTATATCAAAGCATACTGCTTTTTTTTGTTTGTTTGTTTTTTAAACTTCACACCACCAACCTCCAGCCAGCTTCGGCGTTCCCTACCAGCAGATTCCTTACATCTCCTCCAGAGGCTAAATGAACCTGTTACATCACAAACTCTAGTCAAACACTCAGCAGCCAGTTGGACATCAGAGAATTTAGAGATGGACATGGAGAAAACTATGCACTTTACCTCTGATATTGCACTTGTGAGAGTACAGTCTGCAATGTCCTGGTATGAAATAGAAATAGATGAGGGAGAGCTAAAGGAACAGGTGCGTTGTCGTCCAGGAGGAGATGAAGGAGAGGAGGAGGCGTGAAGCTCGTATCCCAAGGAGGAGCTCTCTACATGAATATCTAATGAGGATTATTGGTTTAGTAAAATTCTGTTTGCGTTATTTGGTTGAATGCCTCTTTTTTTTTTAAAGTCACTACTTACCCTGAGCTGATAGCCATGCACAAGGAGCCTTTAAACTTTGAGGAGGGATCATGGGAGGTCGAGACCGGATTCTTAACTCCCTATCTGAGACTCCAGTGATCTGTAGAATACAGGCATACAAATACCTTTTAACCTTTAAACAGATACAACCAGTGATTTAATTTTCTTCCTATAGCTCAAATCATTTTTAAGAAACAGATAACTCCAAATTATACCCGATTGTTTGACACTAAATGACCTTTATGACATTGTTTATAACGACAATAAACTGGAAATTTGTCCAATAACTGAATTAATTATGGACAGCATACGCCACTGGATCTCATTATACAAGTAGTATTGTATGTATATACGATGATAAAGCCAAGTTTCTAACAATGTACAAACAGTTTATTTAAGCCTTCATGCTATTCATCTGTGAATAAGCGCAAACCATATTTTGCATGTTTTTCCCCTCACCTGTATAGATGGTGAGGTACCATCTTTGAGTACAGCTGCATTACTGCTGTTGTACCCAGATGTAGGTCCAGAAGAGAGACTTAAGTTGGAACCAGTGCACAAGGTGCTATTACTGACACGTGTACAAAGTCTCATATGATCCTACATCAGTGATGAGGAGACATATAAAATCATTCCAAACTGTGGTATTTGTAAATATAAAAAAAAGACTTTAAGACGCCAGTTGGTCTGAGTGTTGCATTTTGAACTCACCTTTACAGACTGTGTGAGAGCCTGTTGCTCTAATCTCCGCTTCTCCTGCTCCGTCCGCTCACGTAGCCGCACTCGCGCTCTGGCAATCTCGGTCTTCGCTTCCTCACGTGCACGACTGTAGTCACGCAGAAGGAGTTCGATATCAGTGGGATACTGACCCTCTCTTCTAGGTGGATCTGGAACCCTATGAAAGGTCATTTGGTTTAAAAGTCGATTCGTTTAGGAACTCATATGTAATAACATGAAATTAGATAGATAAAATTAGACATATGTAATAAAATTCTGTATCACAAACTGAGAAAAAGAGTAAGTGACAGATAGCGGAATGGGACTGGTTTAGTCATTCACCTGCTCATCTCCACTACTTCCTTGCGTAGGTGTTGCAGATATTCCCACTGCCGGCTGGGTAGACCGACAGGTCTTTGAGACTGTTCTGTCATGTGATTTGATGAGGTCGGATGCTTGCTGGGGCTGAGACTTCGAGCTCGGCGGGACGATTGAAGACGATCTTCTCTCTCCTTCCTTAAACCATCAATACTCCTCCTGTGCCTGAGGAAATAATAACAGGCGATATTCTGATAGTACCACAGCCCTGTTGAATATTCTATTCCAGCTGGTATTTTTTCTATAACAGCTCGGGCATTCGTTTTGGCTACAAGGCAAAAAGCACAAGCTTATGCAATCACACTTACAGAGGACGTATATGGCAGATGCTCCATAAATGGACTAAAACAAATGAGTATAGTTGTTGATATGATGAGGTATTTTTGTTAGGAAATGTTTATCTGGCATTTTTGGAAGAATCTTTGTAATGCTCAGAGGGCTTTCTATGTAACACAATAAGCTTAATTTCTGTCTTTATAAGTTCGAAATAAAGAGGGGGGAAAATGCAGTCGATGAGGGAACATCTGTTTATAACATAACGGATAACTGGAACTAACTTATTTTGAAAACATTCTACAACATTAAAGATAACTATAAGCTGATAAAGCATACATGATGTTCTTAAATGCATTTAGAAATGGTCAGTTAGCAAATTGCTGTGGTATAAGAAACACTTCAGGAGATTTTTTTCTTGGAAATCAACACCCTGCTGTTGACTGGTTCCCTATGGCTGTGGCGCAGTTGGTAGTCCACTAATCGTGGTTAGATTCCCGGTCCGGGTGACTCCACATGCCGAAGTGTCCTTGGGCAAGACACTGAACCCCAAATTTCTCCCGATGGCAAGCTAGCGCCTTGCATGGCAGCTCTGCTACCATTGGTGTGTGAGTGTGTGTGTGAATGAGACACAGTGTGTAAAGCGCTTTGGATAAAAGCACCATATAAGTGCACATTTAAGTACACATTTACCCTATGACAGCATGTCTCAAAGTGTTTCATCATACTAATGATATCATACTGATCACATTTCCTAATCAGAAGGCCATTTCTCCTGTGAAAAACTGAGCACAGTGAAAATGCAACATAACATACAATATACAGATTTCGAATCTAACATAGTTTGTATTATAAGCTATTATTTAGTAATCACTTTTTACAAGCATAAAACTCGAACCTGTCATACAGCTGCTGATTAGTAGAGATGGTAGAATCTGGAACTGGACTTCTGGAACTGGACTTCAGCATGTTTAGAAGAGTGTCAGTCTTCCCCAGGCCATAGTGCAACTTGGCCTCTGTGAGCTCTACACTGAGCGGATGAGGACTCGTATCTAAGTGCATAGAGGCAAGTACCTGCTCCCGTTCCTTCCGCAGTCTCTCAATTTCTCTGCTCCGTCTATCTGCTGATTCCAAGAGCTCTGGGTTGTACCTGTACCCAAGACTCTCTGACTCTGCTGAACGTAGGTGGAGACTGTGTGTATTAATATCTGGGCCTTTCTCCACAGTTGTACTGCTTTCCTTAGTGAGCCTGGCTGGTGGCTGCTGACTGATGCCTGACCAGTTGGTGAACTTGTTGTGCATGGGCAGGTTTTCTGGAATCCAGTAGTCCTCTTGGAGTGGACTGGCTTCAGTGAGTGGGTTAATGCTGACCAGGATGTCTGTATTGCAGTCACTTGGAGCCAAAGACATGCTGTCTTCCTCTTGGTATTGGAGCGTGTCTTTGCTCACATCACCCCAGCAGTTCATATTTTTACAGAGTCTGTGTTTATATTCCTGCATGCTGCTGCTTTGATTAATGGGTGTTGAGGATTGTAATGTGTTCTGGCTCACGTCTACAGGCTGCCTGTGTTTGACAGTGGAAGAGAGACTATGAGACAGGGGACTGCACCAAATGGCTTGGCTTGCTTCTTTGCTTCGCACTCCATGAGAGTGTTTCTTTCTTCCATTTTGTATGTATCTGCTGGATGAGACTTCTGTGGAGTGTGCATCTGGTGCACCTAAATTTATACAACTGGGGTTACTTACGTTCTCAAGAGACATGGAAAAAACAGATTTGTTTACAGTTTGATATGTGTAAAAATGATCTCTTTGATACTGTGAATTAGGTTTACAAGTGGACACTGGTTTGTTTTCAGTTTTTGAGAGCATCTCAGTGGGGATGTGGATTGTACCAGATTTGATTTTCCTTTTCGGTAAACTTGCCACATCCACAGTAAGAATAGGAGAAGAGGCACGGTCGATAAGCATCACCCTTTTATCAGGGTTATTCATTGGCTTCATTTGCTGATGTGTTTGAGTGTCCTTTGCTAACATTTGAGAAGTGCATTTTCTCTGAGCACAAACTGCAAAAGCATTGGAAGCTTTATGGTCTGTCGTGACAGGATTGAAACAGTGCTGATTTGGTGCAACTGTTTCTAGGGAGAGAATTTTGACAGTGTTTAACTTTCCACTAAACTGCTCAGAGGAAGGTGAGTCTCCAGGACACAAGTCAGGCATACTTTTAACAGTTTCAAAAGTGTGTTTGCTGTTACACTGATCTTTAATAGATTTGATGACACCATCATGCTTTGGTACGTTGCAAACTTCGGAGCCAATAACTTTGACGATCACATTGACCTCATGAGATTTGTGGTTCTGGACGAGCGGGGTACCCTGGAGAACTTTGTTCTGTTTCAATAGCAGTGCAATGTCCTCAGTTTGGATCCCAACATCTATGGCAATTTGGGTGGAGCCATCACTCTTGCAATACTTGTCAGAGCTTACCTTTGAAACTTTACTGCAAGTTTTTAAAGGGGGCGTATTTTTCATAGAATTTTCCCCTGTTCTCAAACACTGAATGTTCCCCAGAAGATCAGACGTGCTGAGAATCAACTCAGAAAGATGTTCAGACATATTCTGTAGACTTGTCCATGTGGTTGATCTTTCCTGCGTCTGTCTGGACACAGGAACCTGGGTACTGCTCCTCCTGTGTCTGTTCTTCTTCTCCAAGTCCTCACAAAACTTGACTGTCTGGGTACCATGGTCACATTTTCTTGAATCTTGCTTACTTTCCTGAATTTCATGTTCAGAAGAGTAGACCAACACTATTTCATCTACTTGGCCTGAACTACTGGCTAAGTCTAAGGTATCATTGCAAGAGTCACTGCCTGAAACTGTTAAGATCTTATCATTACAAATTGTTGGGGTACGAAAAGCTTCCCTCAGCTTGGGTTCTGTAGAAATATGTTCTTTGGAATCTTCAGCACTACTCAATGTGCTAGAAAGCCCCTTCTGGACTGCATAAGTGCTCAGATGAGAACTAAATGGAGAATTCTGGACATTCAACCCATTGTCCATACTACAACATCTTGCTATACCATTGCTTGACCTTTCAAGTGAGGAAAGTTGACTGGATATATTGACTGCACTTCCAAATGGCTGATTTTTATATGCAGCTTTAAGTAACTGATCCTTTTTTCTTGTATGAACAAAGGGGTTGATGTCACTTGAACCAAAATGTAGAATGGGTTCTGTATTTTGGATGGAATCATTCTCAAGTGATTTTGCTCTCTCGTTGTTATTTTCATGTGATATGTGATCAGTAGAATTGCTTCTGGTTAATTGAATTGTTTCATCATCATTTGATTGACCAGGAATTTTAAATAGCTTTCCTGTAAAATGATGTTTTGTCCGTCTCACTTCCTCTGTGGTAACATCTCTGATGTAAAGGTATGGATTATCAGAGCTAGTCTCGTAACACTGATTATGTTTTGATTTTGTTTCTGTTGATCCTGGACTAATTTCTAAAGACAGTACTGAACTTGATTCATCAAATGAGCTATTTCTATTTTCTGTTTTTGCTCTTCCAGAAGCAGGTGTGGCAGGTATGGCTAGAGGTGCAACGCCACATTTATGTACTCTGGATTTAGCTATCTCATCTAAGGATGAATCAGGTGTTGAGTCAGTGGATGAACTTATTGGAGCTGTAAAATGGGCTTTCCTGTGTCTCTTTGGCTTTACCCTCTGTCGCTCTTCATTAGTCCTAGAAAATACGAGTCTTGAACTATATATTGTTGTATGCTGTTTCACTCCATTAGCTTTTTCAGTAGATTCAATTTGAACTGGAGTTGGTTCTTTCAGGTCTAATGACCTAGATGTAGAAAATTTAAGCTCCGGTGTATTTGCCTCTCTCATGTCCGTCTGCTCTGGTCTTTGTACAGACTTAGAAAGCATGGATAAGTCTTGAGATTGCAGTTGGTATGAATGCTTCTGTTCTTTTTGAACATTCACACACTGTTCCTGAATTTTCCTTCTCTGCAATGTATGGTCCTCTTTACACAATGATTGATCTTCATCTTGAGGACAGTTTGAATGCTTTTCATTCATAATGACACTTTGGATGATTTGTGTTTGGTTGTCTCTCTGTAGCTCTAACACTAGAGCCTGACAAGCGTTAGAAACTGTGGTCTCTTTATTTACTTTTCCTGAACAAGTGTGGTTTTCAAAGTCCATGATATTGTCATTTGTTTCATTTGTGTTCTGTCCACCATGAAGTTGTTCTTGTGTCATAAAAACATGTTTTTCTTCAGCACATTCTTGATATACTTGTTTAAGCGGTCTAGAATCAGTACTTGGAACATGTTCAGCTCTGTCTGAATTAAATGAGTGTTCATTCTTCTTTTGAAACTGAATTGCTGACTCAGAGTCAAGATGTGAAACAGTGTTTAACTCCAGCACCTGATGAAATTTAGGTGCCGTATTTACTTTGCTTGCTTCCACATACTTCACTGCCTCCTTAAGCATGTCTGAGGCAATATGGTCCACCACAGCTTCTGAGCAACGATTGGACTCGGTTTCAGGATTTGAAGCTATTGAAATGCTGTTTTCTTCAGTATAAATACCTGGCTTATGTTGTGTATATGATGAAAGATCAAATCGGTTGTCTTCAGTCCTTACAGATGTTCCTGGAGGAGCCGGATTGTGAACGACTTTATCGGTTGGTATAGTCTCTGTTTTCATCAGACTGAACTGATCATGTTCCTCAGCCACAGTGACATAATCAGAAGATAAAATTACAGGGTTTTGTTTACAAGTAGACATCAAGGTCAGTTGTATAGTTGTGTTACTTTCACTGATCACTTCATCGATTAAACCATTGGAATAGCTGGTATCAGTTGGTTCTGGACATAGGACAGTGTTTGATTCTGGTAACTTTATTTTCAAATCTTGGGACACAGGTCCATATGTATTATGATTCTCTAAATTTTCTATTTCTGCACTGTTCTTCACCAACAAAGATGGACAACTGCTAAGGAATCCAACTCCTTGGTGGTCTAATACTTCTTTCTCAGTGGGATTTTTTACTATATATTGACCTCTCAAACAGTCATCTGTGTTGTCCAGATTTGCTCCATCATCAACAAAATATTTAGTCACACATGGAAATGTCTGAGAACTGACAAGTTCTCCTTGTAAGCCCTCAGCTGTAACTTCATTATTGTTCTTAAGAGTATAAATGTTGTTTGCTGAGGATGTTTTGTTGTTTGTCTCTGGTTCTTCATTCATGTCTTCACCACCATCCACTTGCAATGACAAGTTCAGGTGTTCCTTCACCACTTCTGATATTTTGTCATGTATTGTAAGGCCAATCTTTTGGAATGTACAGCTCTCAAACACTCGTTTGTCCACAACCTTAACATCAGAAATTTTTACATCTGGCATACACTGCATTTCACTTTTATTCATGGGAATGGTGGACACTTTCTGTTCTTTTGTTACTGTAGATGCAAGCCTGTCTTCAGAGGCAGATCTGGCCACAGGGGTATTGCTGTTGTGGTACATGTTGATATGATTGTCCATAGATGCAGTTTTAGAATCTTGCTGAAATGTTTGGGACAAATTATCTCCAGGTATCTCCTTTTCTGTTGGTAACAGTTTGTCTGTTGAGTCTCTGCTGATGTCATTAAACATGAATGGCACATTATTTACAGCAGAATCACCAGGTACAAGGGACTTAACACAGCTTTTCTTTGGGGTTTTCAGATTGCTTGTTAAATCGTCTTGGGAATCTTTCCTTCTTTTTCTTGTGTGCACATTAAAAGGTTCTAGTTGAGCATCACAGTGTCTTAAAGAACCACCCACTTCATTGGCATGGTCTGACTTGATGTTCATTTCAAAAGGGTAATCTTTTGTATTTCTTGTATCATAGCACTCTGAACATTTTTCTGTAGACTGAACCTGATACTGCACCAAGGTCTTTTCATCACTCACCTCCTTTTCAACATGGTTAATCAGATGCTCCATTATGCTTTGTGGCTCACACTGAAAATCATTCTCTATTTTCAAACTATGTACTGCTGATTGATGGAGTTCCTTACTGGAGCATATGGGTTTCTGATTATTACTGCTTTTCAAAAGATTTCCTGGTTCAAGTGTACTGTGAAAATGCTCGATTTCTAGATGTGTTTGTCCATCACATTTTGAGAAAATATGACCATTTCTGGAGGGTGTTTCAGCAATGAAACGTTCTTTGGACGGTGTTTCCTGTTTTGATTCCATTAAGTTATTTTGAGGTGCAAAGCTTTTAGTGAGGACACTCTCATCAGCTGATGGGATACGTACAGTTTGTTTTGTGGAACTGCTTTTTAAGTTCTTACCAGTGGGGGAATTACCTGGGAAGCATGCTGAAGAACTCCAACCAGACAGAACAGCACTCTCTTTGGAAGGTGCATTGACCACTAGCATATCAACATCATTTGTGTCTAATGGCAGTAATTCTAGTGGTGGTGGTTTGCTTGTGCAATATGTGTTCTTGCTCATTGTGTTCTGAGCAATGGAAGCCTCTAGAGAAGTGCTCGGCGCCTCAAAATTACTCAAAAGACCATTATTTTCTTGCAATAATGTGCATTCAGGTGCAGAACAGGATGTAGAGGTAAGATCACTCAAAAAATAGTCCAAGACGGTTTTCCTTTCATAGGATATGTGACTTTGTTCCTTAACTGTCACATCATTGCCTTGTGTAGAATCAAAACGGGGTGATATCTGGCATTCAGATCCAGTTGTTGCACCAGACAGATCTAGACTAGCCTGACTTTGGCTGCTACTGGTCTCTGATAGTATACATAGTTTCAACGAGGTCTCTGAAGCCCCAAGGATCCGAGGACTATCTGCTGCATCAGTGGATGACCATGCATCTGTGAGTGCAAGAAAAGCTTCCGTTTCTCTGACATTGGCATCACTGGAGTGCTGGGAATCAGATGTTACCTGTGAGAAGTGTGAGGATTCCTCTATTGCTTTTCTTATTACCTTTTGACCATGTAGACTCCTGAAAAACTCTTCAGGCATTTCTTTGGATTCTTCAATTTTTTCTCTACCTGTGGTTGTTTGTGGATTAGATGATGAATGGAAAGTATGACAAATGGAGTGACCAAGCTTCAGAATTGGCCTTGCATCAGTGCTCCCACTACGTTTCTTGACAAGTGAGTCCTTGGACATCTGGCTGTCCTCACTCTCTACTTCACTCGGCTCACAGTCCTCTTGCTGAAGCTGCTCCGCCAATGCAGTGGCATAGGCTGATGAAAGGGAGTCCACAGAAAAAAGGCTGTCACAATCTGAAGAGTCATCAACCACTTCTTCACCATTAGTTCCTACCCAGTCAGTCAGATCTTGTTGCGTCTTGACCCATCTTATGGTCTTTTTAGTCAGGGCCTCTACACTATGCCAGCGTCCCTGCTTCTTCTCTTTTAATGAGATGAGCTGGTCTAAACCATCACAAGACACTGTAGATTTAATAGAGGTCTTAAGCTGCTTTGTCTCCACGTCTCCTACAAAATTGTCTTTCTTTCCTTCCATGGCAAATTGAGTTTTCGCTCTGCTAGCAGACTTAGCACTTTTGCCACCTCGTGACCCTAAAGGAGGCTTGCGGAAAACCCTTGACAAAGCCATCTTTATTCCAAAGCCAACTGATCGAGAAAGAGCTTTTCGGATTGTCTCCAAGCCCTTGTTTCCTTCATGGGGTGAACCCTTTCCTTCCTTAGCTGAGGTTTTTTGTGTACTTGATTGCTTTATTATCGGAAGTACCTTCTTACTATCTCTATTATCCGAATCCATGTTATGATTCCAGACTGATGATTGAGCGTTTCTCTCAGTGTTTTCCTTTCCTAACATTTTGATGTTCTCAGAGGAGCCTGTCCTACTTGAAGTCCCTTGACTATATCTTGAGGGCATAGTGTTAGCGCGGCCTCTAGGTTTGCTTCGTAGACATTCATCAGACACCCATCTTCTAGGAAAGGTAACCGTAGACAGAGATGATGCTGACTCAGATAATTTGGTCCTCCTAAGAAACTGGCTGTTAAAAGAAAAAAGTGACTTAAGTTTAGGAGTTTGCTTTCTGAAAGACTGATTTATCTAAAGTATTATGCTCATTTTGATAGAACATCCCTTAACAGAACCAAATTAAGCGCCTCTTACTGACCTGAAAATGGGTGAATGTTGAGGGTAAAGTCGGGATAAAAGGTCAACAGAAAAGGAATGCCTTCGCAAGACCATTGGACGTCCTCTGTGCTTTGAAGGAGACCCTAAATCAGGGGACAGAGGTCCATCAACTCTGAGTGAAAGGGCAGTCTCCAGTCTCTGAAGCTCTTGCTTCGCCTCTAGCAGGTGTCTCTTACGAGCTATTCTTTCCAGCTGGTAGCGCAGTCTTTTGCGCCGAATGCGATTCTCATTTCTTCGGAATGCATGGTGCTTGAGGAGCTCTTCTTGCACCACCCGTTTCCCATCACTCACAATTAGTGATGGACACACTGTTTCACTGCTGGTCTCCTTCTCGTTAATGCCAGTCAGTGCAGGCAGAGGAACGGCATCTGTCTGCACCCCTGAGTCGAGCGTTCCCTTCTCCCTGATGGCAACAAGACGCTGCTTTTCTTGCAAGATCCACTGTTGGACTGTAAAATTGTAAAAAAAAATGGAAAGCATAGTTTCAATATTAATACAATCTTAGTCCCTAACCCTGTGAACTAGCAAGAGAATGTGTTTTTGCTAGAGATTTAAAAGCACTTTTGCAAGTTTTTTATAAGATGCTGTAAATGAAATCTAATATGCACTGTAGTTTAATCAAATCATTCAGCTTTATTTCCTTCTATAAAATATCTGCACTGTTGACTAGATCTTTCTTAATAACAAACAGGAGACATGTCTAATTTATGAAGTAAAATTTGTTTTTAGAAATGGCAATATTATTAAGTTTTCATATAATCAGGCGCAAATTTCTGAGACAACACTGAAAAGCTTGTAAACTGAAAATCAACAGAAAGTTTAACGTTTCAAAATTGTAAAAACCAAAGAAAAGAAATATTCAGTATATTGAATATTCAATATTCAAGATTATGCACTGTTTCTAGGTCGCTATTTAAATGGAAGCAAATTTGTGATATTGATCATGTTAATTCCTTTGGACAAAATGCTAGATTTTTATTGACTTCTATTCTTCCACTGAAGTATGTGATCCAGCGGATTGATCAAAAAGGCCATGCCAACTCAAATCCACACTGTCAAATGCAAAAGGGGAATATCAAATACTAAGAAAAAAATATACCGTAATGTCCGGACTATAAGCCGCTACTTTTTTCACAGACTTTGAACACTGCGGCTTAAACTATGATGCGGCTAATTTATGGATTTTTACGGGCTAACCAAAACATTTAAACTCGTCACATCGGACCAATGAAATTACC
>JAOUWY010000002.1:13051525-13067022 GCA_025728095.1 Prietella phreatophila | reverse complement strand
AAACGTACTAACGGTACGGTTACCGTACGTGTCAGTTACAAGTATGTTAAATAGGCTAATAAAAGCTGGATTAAAGCTAACGTGGAAAAATAGATATGACAGAACCACCTCAGCAATAAGGAAAAGTACACTTTGTTAACCACATTTCTTAGAGAGGGTTAACTTACACATGCAGTGGCCTCTGTCGCTGTCTGTCCAGGATGAGTAAGGAGAGCCAGAGAGCGAGTGGAGTGGCAAAAGATGCGCTGCGCTCTCGCTGTCATTTTCTGGTAAATCCAAAATACTCCTTACGGTAAAGCTGAGCCTGGCAGGAACGGCCATGATATAACAGAGCTAAATTTGTTCGGCTTAAACAACTTTATCCAAGGACGAGCAGTAGAATGGTGCTTGATCCGACTCCAAGTGATAGTGTGTACAGTGGCGTGGCGCTGTTTATATAAACAGCACTTAGCGCTGCTAAACAGTAGCCGCCTCCCCATTCGGCCACAAAGCACCTGAATGATTCGAGTGCTTAAGTCTCAGCGACTGTAGGTGTGAACCCGGCTAAGAATAGGCCGCTACTTTCACAATGACTGAAGGAAACCCTCTTCATCATTACCGATTAGCCCAAGTCGTGAAAACTAGGACACAGATAATGGTAATTGTTGAGGCTGAATCACGTCTTGGGTGGCAAGTGACAACAAGAGAGCATCCCCTCCTTCTCCCGCCCAAATAACATCGGGTATTAGCATACAAAGTGATCCACTACCGTCCTTTATTGTTTTGTTGTTGTTGTTGTTGTTGTTGTTGTCCATATTCGTATCAGTATATTGAATGTTCCATAAATAGAGGATAATTGTACACCCCAGCTTGCATGTGAGCAATTTTCGGATTGTGAAACTAAATTCAAAACTTGAAAAAAGATATAAAAAAAAAAGAAGTTTTTTTTAGACTGAGCACTGCTACCAGATTTGACCCTAAGTCGTCTGTAAATCGGGGTGTTCCACCATTTAAAGTGAGTACTGTATTTAAAAATGGAATATAAAGTAAATCGTTCATGACAGTTCATCTAATGGCTTGTTGATTTTTTACTGTATGAGAGGGATTAAATATTATATCCAGACAAAGATCTTCGTTTTATTAGGCCTCATTAATTTAATTAATTTCGTGCGTGGGTTAAATATACTAAAAAGAAGGTGCTAAAAATGGGGTGATGATGGGTCGAGTCCCTCACTCAGTCGCTGGACTGTTTTCCGAACAATGCTGTAGGCGGCGGGCTGCGTCCTAATCCGCTTAGTGTACTGAATAGTATGCCAAAATAGTACGCCACGAGCTGTTAAGCATTTGCTTGAAATGACTTATTTAAAATGGGACTGTTTATTTCCAGGCAAAGTTCCGTGTTTATCATATGTTATTATGTTTTCAGATCAATTCCACCCAAGTGCCATTGTAGTCCCAGTAGGCCTATAATATTTTATAGCTATCAAATATATCTGACCCTTTGTTTTTGTGACCCTCACGTGATTTCAATTTGGACAACTTGTAATTGGTTTTAGCATTGCTATGTTTTTTGTTTCAGCAATTGAATTATTTCAAATAAAAGCTCGCAGCTGGAGAAGGAATTGTCGTGGATGTCTTGGTCGAATGCTTTTAGCTTTTTCTTGGCGTTTGGGCGGAGTTAAATAAGATAGGCTAAACAAACAAATAAACAATAAAATGTAAAACCATTTTTAATTATTAATCTTGATTCAACGCCTTGAAACCCAGCAGTGACTGGAGGAATTGTATACCTAGACAGCAAGGCCGTACAAGTCGCAGTGTTATACTAAAAAGTGAGATGAGTGTGCAAAATAACATGCCACCATACTATTTAGTTCGTCATTTTAGACGTAGATTCAGAAGGCACCTGGCCGACAGCCTATGTACACTTTCCTCCCAGTACGAGGCACGTATATCCCTCCTCTTCTGGTCGTCCTGGGTGGTCGGACGGAGGGAAAAAAGGGAACACAAATACATGCCAACCAGCGACTGGGAACAAAAGAGAGAAATGTAGCCCCGCGTCCGAGACCCGTTGGAAGCATTTGTTCCAGTCAAGATTTTGCATTTGTTCAGTGCTTGAATAATGCTTGATTGACGCCCCTGCACAATGTCCTTTAGCTCTCTGGAATAAATCCGGGGTTGTTCCGTGTTGTCATGGTTTTGAATGGGATCTGGTCCGCTATCTTCCCTATCTACTGCTCGGAATCTCCAAGGTTCCAGGCTTCCAAGTCTACACGAAATGACCAATTATGCGTATAAAAGCTGATTCAACAGGCTTTTCGTTATCTCCAAAGTGTTGTTATAGCACTTATATGTAATGAGAAACAAATGGTCGTGGTTTCATCATTAATGTCGTGGGCTTGAAAATGCTTTAAAATGTTAGACTTTTTAGGTCGTGAAATAAAAGGTCGAAATGGGGTAGAGGGGAAAGAAAAGAAAAGATGTTCCTCAGTCAGTAAATATTTTTGATCTGGTACATGACACACCAGATATCTACAAAAAAAAGAAAAAAGAAAAAAGATTGCTTATTGCATGGAATTCGATGTTAAGTGTTTGCATGCACTTCTGAGAATGCTGATTAATGGATTACAGTGGACTTATGCAACACGTGTCAGAAAGTTTGCCAAGCTCTTTGCACAAGTGCAAACTCTCAAACGCAAAAGTAAAGCTTTTGTACACGTAAAAGTTTGTTTCGAACGTCCCCTTTTATGCCCTTAATCTATTACACACCTACAGATGAGTGCGGATTTTGGAGAGTGGACACTCTCTTCAATCCCCGAGAGTTCTTCAGAGCCAAATATTTGCCCTAGCGAGGCTCTTCTGATTTAAACAAGACCAGAAGCTGCAAGAAAAAAACATAATCGAAAGAAAACATTGTAGGCCTATAGGTCCACCGAAATCTGTAGTAAAAAACAAAACAAAAAAACCCAAACAAACAAAAAAAACCTACAAAAAACCCATAAATAGTGATGTACACATAATGTCTTTTAACAAATTAAGCAGAAGATTTAACTCAGACAAATACAATTTGCGTCTGAGAATAGTAGCTTCTCATTAATAATAATAATAATAATAATAATAATAATAACAACAACAACAACAACAACAACAACAACAACAACAACAATAATAATAATAATAATAATTTGCATGTAGCATTAAAATTAAGATGTTAAGGTTCTTGACGTTCCTGTCAAAGATGAGTAATTCACAGGGTTTCCTCTTACAATAATATGATTTGTTTGCTCTAAATTATGAATACTCTGCTAAATATAACAAATTAAAGATGAAATAATTTAATGTTGCACTTCATTTTAAAAGGTTCAAATAGAAGGATTTGAATATGACGACGTTGTCCGTTTTGAACGGGCATTGTAAATCAAATTTTGATGATCAAAGTATCATTATTCATTTATAATGCCCGTGGGTGCGATGTGAATTCTGCATATTTAACAAAGTTTGATAAATATGCACAATTCACATCGCAAACACTTACAAAATCACACCTGCACCTGTTGAATTTGATATCACATGTGTCCATTATATTTGCTCCATGTTTCAGTGTTATACAGCTCTTTCCTCGCAGCTCTATGCGCTGTCAATCAAATTAGCAAACAGTAAAATGTCATTACCGGGTAATACCAAAATCTCATACAAAGATTAATAAAGTTGACATAAATTCGAGACAACTCGTGAGCGCTTGACGCTCATTTACAAAAAAAGGAACTAGGAAGTGTCAGAGAAAACAGGCCTGCGTGTAGGGCATTAAGACAGGCCGTTCCAGAGGACCAAACAGATATCATGTAACAACTCTGTAAAATTACGTCATGTGCTTTTGGGCCTAAAAGTCGGTGCCTCCTCCGTCTGAAATGATAATAACAACATGTCATTTAACTGATGTTAAATTAAATGATCTTGGGCAAACGTTAATGTTTGGGAACAATGTCTATATAACTATAAAAAGTTTATTGATTAATTAGGCCTAATAAAAATAATTAATTAACTTTAATATAATGTGCCAGATTTGCCCGAATTTAGGTATTAAAACGAATAATGAGAAATTCTATATCTCAATATAACATTAAATTCTAATGTTCGGGTATACAAATCCTCATTGGCTGCTTTATCCTGGGCACTATCTCATTGGATCCGATTCTGATCTCAGGAATAGTGGGCGCGAGCTGGGACTGTGTTTTAGCGTAGCCAATCCAGTTGGAATGTTTTTAGGAACTCGGAGAATCTGGAGAAAACCCACAAGGACTTGTGGAGCCAGGTACCCGAGCTCAGGATCAAACCAGGGACACAGTACCGTCCACAATCAGTTACAGCCCAATTTAAATGTAAGGTTACACTTAAATTTCCGTTTATAACCATAAGTCAAGTAACATGACCCAAGCCTAGGAAAGTTTAATACTTTACTGTATTGCTTTGGTGATGCCACTGGCTATCATAATTATTGCATTGAAAAAGACCAGTGATGTGATTATTACTTTGAGCACCGCAAATGTCCAAGCTACTCACAGTTGGACATGATATCTGAAAACAGATAAACCAGTGTTTACTTAGTGAATACAAAGTAACATTTTACACTGTTTTATTTATTGGGCAAGATAGTTGGTATATTGAAGGTCACGTTATATGTCTAAGAGCAACGTTTTTGCAAAAATTCTATTCATATTCACACACATTTTCCGTCATCCCTCATCTCTCTCATTGCTGAAACTTCCCTTTTCTATTCCCGCTTTCCTTTTTTTCTTTAGTCAACCACGTACTTATTCCTAAATCTCTGTCATACTGCACTTGGCCAAAATAAAAGGAGTACTTCCGGCGACATCCATCCATCCATCCATCCTCAACCGCTTATTCCTTCCGGCGACATCTGCACAATTATTGCCAAGACTTCGAATTTCAGCTGTGGATAGGACTTTAGAGGCGTATTTAAGAATGATGTGTGTTTACAGTGGCATTGAAAACGTTGCTTTTGTTTTATGCAAACTATTCCAACTTCCTGGTGAAAGATTATGTAACTGTGTACATGGCACAGTACTGTATCGCTGTATTTACCATTGGCATAGCACCCTCAGGGCAAATTTTCTGCAGGTTTCTCTTGTACCCAACCGAAATACGAGCTTTATTTTACCCCTGGTTGGCCCGTTAATCTCTATTAATATGTACCTGAATTGCAAATTGTAATCACATCCCTCAGAGATCTGTTACTCCTGTAAAATTAATTCTGGATTCGGGCATCTCATAGTACATCTCAAGTTGATCAACACCACAGTGCATTTGAACTTATAGGCCATCGAAACAATGAAGGCATTACAGATGTTGTTGTGGACCTATCGGAGCAAGGCAAATATTACCGTCACTGAGATGGTGTAGTTGGTTTATATTTGATCACATAAAAGTATTAGCACAATGCCCCCCCCCCCAAATAAATAAATAAATAAACTAAAAATAAAACAACAACAATAATAATAATAATAATAATAATAATAATAATAATAATAATAATAATAATAATAAAGCTCAAATTAATGGTTTTTGGGAGTTGTATTTTATTTATTTATTTATTTATTTTACCGAAATTAGCGACCTCTGACATTTTGAGGTAGAACTGCATACAAGCCCAAATTAAGAAGTGCTTAGTGAATAATAAATGGCTCGGGTTAGTCGTTAATTGACATACGACTTACTATGTTACTATGTTCTGTTATTATGGGTGGCTCAGGTGGTAGAGCGGGTTGTCCACTAATCGTAGGGTTGGCGAGTCGATTCCCAGCCCACGTGACTCCTTATACCGAAGTGTTCTTGGGCAAGACACTGAACCCCAAGTTGCTCCCGAGCATGCCAGCTCTGCTTGCTTGTGTGTGAGAGAATGAGAGAATGAGAGACAGTGTAAAGCCCTTTGGATAAAACCGAAATATAAGTGCAGACCATTTATGTTAGTTAGAATGCGGTTCTGGAAATGCTCGTTAATTAAAGATGAAGATAACAAACTACTCAGTTTGGGGGGGAAAAAGCTGGGTAATGTAACAACCTAACACCGATATATTTAAAAGTAACGTTGACCAAATTCCTTAATACTGCTTAAGCTAAGAGACGCAGTGGTCTACCTATGAGCGAATAAATTTAAAATTAATATAAAAAAGTTAATTAAAATGAAAACTTATTGCTAATAGAGATGTTCATGTAATGACTGGCACCACGTGAAAGGCCTTCAATAGAATTCTCTTACTCATTAACTATGTTACTCGTTGGAAAGGGGAAGAGCGGTGTAAATATATCATTTTCATAGTTTGACCAAATACCTTACTTTGAAACACACAAACACACACACACACACAATTAGTCTCTGGTTTACTACATTTACTAAGAGTGTAAGAACCCTTTTTAAGTTGAATAGCACTAGTCTGAAACGCTGCTTCTGATTCCGGACTGGTGTTGTACTGCAGGTGAATTAGCAACAAGCAGGGTTTATTGGTAAAGTGTGGCAGATTACAGCCAATTATTTTCAAACCGAAACCTGAGGCCTCTGGGCTTTCGAGGTAAAACTGCAGGCAAGAACCCATTAAGCACTTTCCCAGGCACCAAGGACATTCATTGATGTCCATTACTGGGCCAGTCTGACCTGAGTTAAATTGGCTTAAATTTGTTCAGCTCTAATCCAAACACATAATTAGGAGATCATGCCAACCGTTACTGTGTTCCTGCCTCATATCCTCTTTGCCATGAAATGACAAAAGTTGCATCACTTGATACCCCGTTTTTTTTACGTCTTCAGCCAGTGAGATAGATATCGGTCAAAGTAAAATATAACGTTTCAATAAAAATGTAAAAAGTCAATGTGCTTGACTTAAAAAAACCCTCATGCATATGAGAATACAAAAACTTGCATAGGAGAAATAATTTAAATTTTTTTTATAGATTAAAACGTCATCATTTAAGCGTATGATGTACACGTGTATAATATAGTGATGTTTCTTCAGTGTGTAATCACACCGCGCTGTGTGCATTCATGCTCGTTAGGCCCTGTGCAACATGCCATCAATAAGTAAACTAAACAAGTAAACAAGGACTTCCCATTTGATACATATGTTTTTCCTTGTCCTTGCACTGAAATGAGAAGCACATGGGAGAAATCAAAGCAATTAGCTAAATTACGAAAGGGTCACTATATATCGACTAATTGATAAACATGATAAAATTATTGGATTATTTGCTACACCACAGACATGAATGCTGATGTTTTAGCCAATTCAAAATCCAACTGATTTTATTCAACCTATAGCCAAGGTTTTTGAATGTCCTCATTGTTTTTTTCCACCATTTTGGTGATTCTGAATGAGCGGTCCTCATCACTTATTGGAATTTTAGGGAAAGCATTTATATGATATGTTTACGTAACGTGATCAAAAAGACGTCTCCGATAGCACTGAAATATTTCATGCGTCCTTAAAGCTGGTGGGTTTCCTGGTATAGGATTGAATCATCAGGGAGCCACCAATGAGTCTGAATTGGCCATGTGGAGATTCGGGAGAAATCACTCTAAAAAATGGTGAGTTATTTTTTCTACCCAAACGCTGGGTTGAGCCTTTTGGGTCATTTAATTCGGTTATTTTCTCAGTTTTGGATAGTTTGTGGGTAGTTTTGTGTAACCCACCCGCTGGGTTAGTGGCTGGGTCATTAAGTGTTCTTCGTTATGTTTGGCTTACTTGTTTGTAATGCCCACTGGATAGTAAGTTGGTTACTCAGATTTTTGGATGTTTTTAACGACTCCTTTGATCAAAATCTTACGTTTTTGTCTTAAATATGTGACTGATTTGATTTATTTACTTCAAAGACTATATATAAACACCACTTTAGCAGCTTTAGCAATACATTTCTGAACACCTTCTTGTGGTGAAATATTTGTTTATAATGTATCATATTTTACATTTTCAAGGAGTAAAAAAACCCCTGAAAATATTAACACATTTATGAAATAAAATCAATCCAGCGTTTTTGTAAAAAAAAAAATGAAACCATCCTTTGGGTTGAAACCCATTGTACCCAAAATTAACAACCTAACTTGGGTTAGTTTAGCCCAAAACGTGTCCTGTTTTTAGCCTACCCAGTAGCTGGGCTAAAATTAACCCCATTTGGGTTGATTTTAACCCAGTGTTTTTTACAGTGTGTTAGAGTACCCCTAGGATGCACATATAATCATTGCAAAATGGACAGCACTGGATGCTTGAATATACACATAACAACGTCATACGTGCGTTGTATAAATCTTTTCTACTTGCGCATCTTGTCTGGAACAGAGCTAATACTGTTCAATTCTGTGAAAATCACAAAGCAAGTTTTGGGGCCGCTCAGGTCCTGACTGCATATAAATCGACAGACAGACCTTGCAAAATAGCACCTCTTCTCTAGATGGCGCCATATCTCCTCTATACTAGTATTATATTACGAGAAATCATAGTGAAACACTTAAAAATATATATTTTAGAGTAGAATAGTAGCGAGTCCTTATACAGCATCGCCTCCTGCTGGGTATTGTGGGATGCAGCTGCTTTTAAATAACGTACAAATAGGGATTCATACATCAAGATTATTTTCATTCATTCATTCATTAGTTCGTTAGTTCGTTCGTTTACCGTAACCACTTTATCCTATCGCAGTGAATCCGGAGCTTATCCAGCGAGTGAGATGGTGATAGGCCTACATCCTGGATAGGACGCCATTCCATCGCAGGACACAATCAGAATCACACATTCATTTATACCTGACGGCATTTTAGAAAAGCCAATCCAGTAGCATGTTTTTGGAAACTAAAGAATCGACAGGGTGTAATTTACTATATAGTCTAAATGAATACATTTGTCAGAAGTCGTCAGTTATTTACGGCAATTAAAATGGGCTATGTAGCATCCCATATCTGGTCTATTGGTATCATTCAGTCAATAGGGTATCAGGGCATATGGATCAAATGTCGATCAAAGAATAGAGTTTAACGTTTACATCATCCTGCATATTGCCACAAATTGTTTTTGGATCAATTCACCTGTAATAAGACACCATATAGCGGTTGCGTTGACATGCTCATCTGCAATATCTGGCAATGTGGAACAAACACATCAACCTCTATGGTTCAGTTTATAGCTGCCTTTTCATCGGACACGTTCACGTGCCACATTTGAACGTTTAATGAGAAAAATAGACTGTAAAATAAAACGTTCTGTTCTAGCCTACTGTTCTAATTGATCATAAACTGTTTCACATTCGAATATTAAATTAATATAAAAATATATATTAATACAAATTCTTTCACGTATTTTCACATACAATTTGGTGGTGGTAAATCCATACAACCATGCAGTAGTACACAAACAACGGTAGATGGCGCTGTATCGCCATAAAATACACAAGTAGGTTGGATTAGCCTATTTTAATCTCGAAAATACTTTATTTTATTTTCGCGTGATTCAGATCGTGACAAGGAACTTTACACAGTTGTGAAATGTTTTTGTTAACACTGTCAAAATGTCTCTCTCAACAAACCAAAACAAATTCCCACTGTTATAATGACATTTTTTGTTTTTCATAGCTATAGGCTAAAAATGATGGACATGGCCCCGGTTTTAAGACACATTTTCCCTGACATTCTGTCTTTCCTAGTTTAAAAACAATTGCTGTTTGTAAATACACCCAACAACAGAACTGAAATAATGGGCATGACGAGTCACAATCAAAACACCGTATTATTTCAATGAAAGTAATTATATTGTGCTTTTCTGATTGTAATATACAGGTATATTGTAGCGGAATGTAATCTTTAAGTCTAATGAAGTCCATGTGGTAGGACTAAGAACTGTCAGTGTGATCGATGCTTAAAAGAGTCGTAAATATTGTTGCTTTTGTGCGTCTGAAGCGAAATAGCGAGCTGGCCCCGCAAACAGCCGTACACACGTCGTTAACCTGCTGTCCTCCTCATTACGGCTGGGTTTAAGTTACAGGAGCAGTCAACCTTTGAGAGGTGTTAACCTGCAAAGCCGTTTAATGGTGTCAATCCTGTTTAGAAGATAAAGGTTATAATCATCAGTCATCCACTGATCCTTTAAAAACTTTATAGCAAGACCCTTGTCAGAATAATGGCTGCCTTAAATTTTAGACTATTTCAAATATATAGGATACTGGACCAAACGTTATTTTCGACCTTTTATCGTTAAGTAGTAAATAGTATAATATATATAATAATACATTTTAAGCAACCGAGGAATCACTATGCCATATATATTGTGGAGAGTTTTTCAAGGGTTCTTCAAGAGTTCACTGGATAATTAAAGGTTCTACTTGGTGCCCTTTCTGGTACTCTTTTCTCCAGTCTCATGTACGGTTCTATAAAGACCCTATAAGCGTTCCTCTAAAGGGACGACCGACGAACACTTAAGAGTTCTAAATTTCAATAGTGTAGCCATAGCATTTTTTTTTTTTTTACGAAATCCATAGCCTTTAAATAGGTTTTCTTAATTTGACAATGAGCACCCATACGTTTGCTTTAGCTCATTAGAATATGTTTTTAACAGAGCAAAGGCCATCGGTGTGGTGGTGTAGGCTTACATGAAAAGCCTGTAGTAAAATTTAGAGGCAGGTTTGTTATTGGAATGCTTTCATTGACTCTCTGAGGACAGGTTTGTCACAAGTTTTTTCTTTATTTTATTTTTGTCGGGGGGAGGGGGGGGGGTCAGTGTTAAATATATTAACCGATCATAGTTAGATCACTAGCGTTTATAAAATGTATAGTCATATTTTTACTATACAATTAATCGATTTTTTTCAGTTTCCGGTCTAACATTAAATTAGATCTTGGCGGAATCATTGACGAACACGTGGCCAAAATAAAACAGAACATGGCCAACC
This sequence comes from Prietella phreatophila, assembly GCA_025728095.1. Taxonomy (NCBI): domain Eukaryota; kingdom Metazoa; phylum Chordata; class Actinopteri; order Siluriformes; family Ictaluridae; genus Prietella; species Prietella phreatophila. Next base: position 13,056,099 of record JAOUWY010000002.1, on the reverse strand, counting down.
ACTACGAGCAGTTATTATGGTGATGTTAATAAAAACCTGGCAAATATGTTACAGCACCGCCTGCATTAGACTGGCAATCTTAAACCATTTCATAGACTAGGCCATTATGCCATTTGGTGTAATGACGACATTATCGATATAAAATATTTAGAATTTACAATTGATTATGTTAAATAATAACTTGACATTTTCATATTTATCATATTTTTAAAATGGGATTTTCCAGTATATATTGTTAAAATGAGTAAATTTATAGATAGTGCCCGTTAAATATATGTATAAATTTGATTGATCAAAATGAGTAATCATTATCGCAGCTAATTAATTTCTTAGGAAAGTTCATTGTGGGCTGTAAAAACAAAGACGCATGAAAATAATTGTAATGGTCTTTTATTTGAAAATATTATCTGACTGTCACATTCTGCATATTTAACACTATCTCATGTAAAAATATAAAACATTCTTTACTAATCCGTTGTATGGGATTATTATATACATTTGATGTTATAAATGGGCGATTATTTGTTATGTATATTTAAAAATACCTTTCTGTAAAACGAAACAACTAAAAACCCGCAAATAGTCAATGTAAACAGATGTTATATGGCTGTTAACAGACCAATGAAATGATTGGTAAACAAAGTCTGCACTGAGCTTTTACATAACCTACGTCTGCAATTTTTGAAATTGCTTCTTAGTTTTACAAGTTTGGTGAATCTATATCGATCGTATCATTGACAGGAAATAAAACTAACAGACACACAATCAATCACAATCAATCACAAAAATGTGTCATCATTTATTATTCTATCGGGTGTCCTTAAAATTGACGTGTCTTTTCCTAGATACAGTATCGTATAGCAAAGCATAGCTATGTCATTGTATTTTAATGTGTAACAAGTAAAAGAAATAAACATGGCTAACAGACAATCTTGTTGAAGTCAATATTGTAAAAAACCGGTGTAGTCTATGAAAAACAGGTTAAAATCCCTGAAAATGGTTGCGCACTCGAAAATTCTTCAATATGTACTCCCCGACGCAAATGTAAAACAAGACTCGCTTATAAAACAGAGGTGCTGAGAAAAGAAAAAAAAATTCCCAGTAGGCCTTGCGTGTTGTTGCGTCCCGTATAAGACAAACCCTACTGTTTGATAGGAATATAGCCTATGGTGTAATTGGTTACAGGCAATGCCAAAATGGCATACGTGCTTGATGTCAACTGATCGCCCATTGAGCTATTTATTCATTTATTTACAATTTTCACCAATTTTTTTAATTTAATTTTTTTTACACACCACTCTGCTTTCTACACTATGCCCAAATTTAACGTCTGTTACATTGGTATAGTAGGAAGCACAGATTGACCCAGTTTCAGATTCAGCCAAGCCTAAAATCCACTCTTCACCAGAATAAAACTTAAATACTAACCTTCCACCACAGCGAGTCCTGTCTTTCGTAGGGAAGGTCTAGCAATAATAATCCACCGCTTATTATTATGTACAACAAAACAAAAGTTCCGAACAGTGTTCATTTGAAGAGTGAACGCGTTAAAAGTGTGAAAAGTGTGTACGCGTTAATTCAGGTGCTAATTCAACACGGAACATTTTGCTGCGACGGAACAAGTTCCAGGCATGTTCTTATATTATATACTATAGCTATCTTCGAGGGAATTATGTTCTATATGTCTCAGGTACCTTCATGCCCCACTGCGTTTTAACGGCAAGCTGTAGTAAATCTGCTTACACAAAGAAACTTAGAACAGATTTTTTTGTGTGTCCAGCCAAATGCGTTGAAGATAGATAATGGACAATACACAATTCAGTGTCTAAGTGAATTTGTGTACGAGAACCATGATACATATATTGGTTATTGTAGATTTGACTACTTATTTCTGCTTAACTTTACAGCCTTTCTACTGACTGATGATTGGAGAATGTTTTGCGAGCATAAATTCTATTGTACATGTATTTGTACCCGCTTTCAGAAGAAACTCTGAAAACGTAAATCCCAGCTTCATGAGATTCCAGCTGCCGTCGCCTGTTGTCTAAAGTAATGACATCACCACGTGCTCGAGACATTACATACAACTGAGAGACAATTGATTTCCTAATTTTGTGTTTTGTTAATCTCTTTTCCCCCGCATTCTCCGAGGCTTGCACAAAGTGACGTAAACCACCTTAATGCACAAAGTCATTAACATCAGAGCATTGGATGAATTCAAGATGAATGGTCGAAGAGGGAACAGCCATCAAAGCGCGCACAGTGCATCAACATAAATTCAAATGTGCCCTCGGAGCGGTATTCGACAGGAATCTCTATCTGAGTCATGAATTTATGACGGACTTTTTATTATGTTTAATCAACAAACTTTGGAGGTTTGTCACTGAAAAACGATTACTGTAGTGCTCACATTGACTTTCATTTTACTTTAAAGGGAATACTTTTGGGATCGGTTTGAAAATAAAGTATTTGTACATTTAGGAATTTTTAGGTTTTCTGGCCATGTAGAGGATTTGCGTCTATGGCAATCAATCAATCAATCAATCAATCAATCAATCAATCAATAAATCAATAAATAAATAAACAAACAATTACCTTATAGCGTTTAGGTTACTGTTTCCATTCTTTCTGTTTTTAACACAGAGGAAACGTCCTTTAATGCGACGTTAAGTTGCAATGGAGTTTCTCTTGTTTTGATAAAATAATCGATGCCAGTGCGACTTTTGATGACCTGTTCATGGATCCATATAATACCGTTGAACTAGAAAATCGTCGCAATGTTAAAAAAAAAAAAAAAAAAAAAAAAAAAAGAAGAAAAAAAGAAAACAATTTTTCTGTTTCATTCAACTTAACTCAGTTTGATAAATCATTTACGATAATTAATTCGATAAGCCCATAGTTCTGGTCAACCATTGCCGTAGAGAACACGGGTTGTTTCGTTGATAAAAGTCCATTTATTGCCCCAGGAATAGCAGAGATTGTAATCAATGAATAAGAATGCACAGGATATGTCAAACATAGCAACAAGAGACCATATGACCTATTTACATATTATCTAAATTGCTATTCTCCTATTAAAGTTTATTATTATTGGGCTAGCGTCTGTTATACATTGTTTAAAGATGAATAATCGTATCACTCCGCCAATAGCAGCCTGACAATTTAGACTTTGTAATCTGTCTACCACTACAGGCTCGAGTTGTAAATGTGTAAACTGGGCTACTGCGCTGTGTAAACTCGCCTCCACGCCGCATCACCTCACTTTCCTGTTCACATCAACACACACACCCAACGTTATCTCACTGAATTTAGAACGCAACTCATACCGAGGATGGGATTATTTACAAAATTACTCTTGACATTTGTATATCTGGTGGCATCAGATGCGTCATTTTGCCGAGCTTCCTCTCATTGTTCTAATACGAACACAATGAGGAAGAACTTGAGCTGTTGAGAACACACTGGTGTTACAGTAGTGATGATCACATTTGTAATGGGTATCAACTGTAATGTGTAGTCACATTACAGCTGTCGGTAAATGGTAACCTATCGGTTGAAGTACTGGCGCTGAATTTGTTTGCTGATAAATTCTAAACGATTACACGTTAATTCTTAAATAGAATTTTTCACACATTATTTGTATAGGCCTTCGTATACACACTCTATATTACAGTATATATTATATTATATGTATATATCATTGCATAATTTTATAGCCTTCTACTGCTACTAATACTACTACTACTAACAACAACAACAACAACAACAACAACAACAATAATAATAATAATAATAATAATAGCCTAAATGCGAAAGTAAACGATTGACATTTGTACTTCGTGTATTTTCAATCAATACGAAAAACATCTTTGTTTTAATGCAAAAGCTTACTGCAAAGCCTAAAAATGAAGAAACTGCTGGCAGTCACTTTCATATGCTTCTCTGCGCTTCACCACCGGTGGCTGCAACTTTAATTTCCCTTAAACATTCATGCAAATTAATCTCTGTCTAATAACACAAACGTTTACAAAATTAAAATCTTTTAGAAGCTCTTCGGAGGCCTCAGATCGGTGTCATTCAAAGAACTACAATAATCTGGTGATTATTTCTATCTTGAGGCTTGCCAGCTCTGAGTTATCCAAAAGCTATTGTATGAGACAGATCTTATGTTCCTACTGCGTTATGTCAGTCCTTTTAGAAGAGCAAAATAAAATGTGTAAATTGGCCAACCTAAAACGACACTTTGGCTACGTACTGCTGACACTTAATAGTTCTAAGCGAGAAACTATTTTGAGAGCACCACACGTGACAGTTACAACTGCACTGATTTATCGCAATAAAGCAGATTATTGAAAAAAAAATAATATTTAGCCTACAATTAATAATAAACAACTGTGGCGCTTTAGAAATCTCATCTCATCATCTCATCTTCAACCGCTTATTCCTTCTTCAGGGTAGCGGGGAACCTGGAGCCTATCCCAGGAGTCATCGGGTCCACCAGTCCATCGCAGGGCACAATCACACACACACTCATTCATACACTATGGACAATTTAGACACGCCAATCAGCCTAC